>JAPYZJ010001714.1:0-37808 GCA_030522765.1 Ophioninae sp. B BG-2022a
CCCCTCACTTTGCTTTTTTTTTTTTTTTTTTTTTTTTTACTGAACGATGGCGGCACCGAGGAACGTTTCCGAACTGTTATTTTCATACAAATTTCTATGTTCGTGAATTCATAAGTGCGTCCGGAAAGAACGAGAAAAGGAAACGACGCACAATTGACGGTAGGATCTAAGAGTGGACCAACGTTGCATAACCGTAATTATAACTCGTTATTTTCTCACGATTTGGCTTTCAGCGAAAAGACTCGTTTTTCGCAAACAAAAGTTTTTTGAAAATGGGTACATCGTTGCGACAAAGTCAACTTTCGGGTTTGGTATTTTTGTACGATACTGATAAATCGTTTAGGATCCTCGAGACGAAATTTCAGGAATATTGATCGTTTAGTTTTTTCGGAATAAAATTGAAAAGTTGGGAAGTTTGGGATTGTGGAACATGTCGCTTTGTGAAAAACTTTCTATCGGAAGTTCTTCGAAAAAACTAGAGCACGGTTTTGTTGGTCATGAATCGAAATGTGCTCGTTGGAAAACTGGATTTTTATCAATTGTTTAATTACTAATTCTTGGTAGGATATATTTAAACGTTATTTTTTATATTTTATATAGTTTATACAAAAATTGACGTTTTTTACTCATTTGAGATCGAATTGATTTAATTAAAATAAAAGACCATTGACAAGTTTATAAATCAGTTTAATTAAATTTATTTTTTAAGCAAACAATTTCTATTTTTTTTTTAATATTAAATGTTTATGTTTTAAAAATTTTTATTTAATATTCTATACATAATTTTATATATTATACATTTTTATACATCAACTTATAAATTTCAAATGTTTTTTTTTAAATAATGAAAATTTGAATTAATTTTACGAATCAACAACAATGATGAAAATCGATGAAATTTTATAGTTAACATTTTTTTTTTGTTATTTAAAGCGAATTATTATTTTTTCTAACGCTTTCTACGAGAGGGGGTTCTGGATTACCATATCCGGTTTCATTAGACGACCATACGATACGCTCTGGCTGTCAGCACCTTTGCCGCTTCAACGAGAGATTTGAAAGACGAGGCGAGGCGTCCGCGAAAGCTCACCTTCTTCGACGCGTCTATTACGTGACCAGTATTTTTTAATACCCGCCGGAAGCTTCCGGTTGTCGTTACTGAGACGATGCATTTATTCCGTACCGTTCCGTTCCAAACTCCAAATTCCGTAACGTTCCAAATTCCAGAGTTACACTTTTGTTGCCAAGACTTGGCCTTCGAATAGAGTACGATTCAATTTTAATTTGTTTGAGCAACGATAGGTGATAAAATTCGATAAAAGTCGGGCGGCTGATCCAGTAGGAAGATGGGTGACCGCCGAGGATCGCACAAGCTTGTGATCTAATTATTACAATTAGAATGATTTATCTTTGGAGAGCACGTCCAGCCAAAATTTAGTAAAAATTCTACTTTATCGACGCAGATTTTGTACACTTTCCCTGTGCCCTCCTGTCGCTACAATTTTCCGATATCTCAGCAGAATTTTTTCACCTACCGATCTTGAAAATTCTTCTGAACCGCTTGTTGAAAATTTTTCGTCGACCCAGGTATTCTACACTTTCCCTTCGCCCTCCTGTCATGACTATTTTCTCTTTGCCAATCGTTGTCACCCCTCTTCAAAACTCTTCTTAACTTCTTCTTCAAAGTTCTTAATTAACCAAAGTTTTCTACACTTTCCCTGTGCCCTCCTATGGACTAGAATTTTGAGATTTTTCGCGTTTTTTTTTTTCTTATCAACCTCAGAGGCATAAAAATCGTTAAAAACAACACCAAATCATTCACGACAGGTAATCCAAATGACGTTTTTTGATATTTTTTTTTCAAAGGGCGATTTACTCGGGCTCTCAACGTTTCGAATCGTTTCGCGTCTTCGCGTCAGCAAGGAGCCGGAGGTGAAGCTCCGGGATCGTTGAAACGGCGAGTTCATCGCGCTCTCTTTGTGTTTCTCGAATGAGTCGCGCGCACCGATGGGAACTCACGCCGCCGCCGCAAATCCACAAAGTGTCGCGGCGCGTCGCGTTTCATGTCCGCGAATCTCCTGCTCCCTCTCTTTCCCCCTGCCGCTTTTTCCCCCTCTCTCGTTATTTTTCTCGGTCTCCGCGTACAGCGGCAAAACGCGATTTGCGCAATCGTCTCGATCGTCGAAATATCAGGGAAACAGAAGACCCGGAGTGGTTTTCCGTTTGTGAACTTTTCGTTGGGGCTTTTTTGGGGCTTTTTTCGACCCAAACTCGTTTGGATTCGAATCAGCGAAATTTAGGAAAAAAGAAATATACTAAGTGACTTCCTGAAGTATCCTCCTGAAATCCCATCATCATATATATTATTTCTCAAAATCTTTTTTTTTCGTCAGTACGTCATAACTTCCTTCATACTTTATCAATATAAATAAATAAGACGAATCAAGTAGTCCCTAAGTGTAAACAAATGAAGTCTGACGAAGCAAAAACAAATGACTGCGAGTGAGGAAATAAAATAAATTAATTAATTTCATAAATCGATCAGAAGATCAAATTCCTCTAATCAATGTTTAGAGTCGAAATTGAACGCTGAATGTGATAATAGATGCATGAAATCGAAATTAATTCCATTTATATATATATCTCGATGTTCACGGAGGATCGATAGGTCGAGGGCGGGATTTGAAAAATCATTGATTTTCAATCGTAAATTTTTGAAAAACAACTGAATTGTGAGTAATTTGTATATTTTTCCGGTGTAGAGGTAAAGAAAAGCTTTAAAATTATGCCTCATTTATGTATATTGATAAAGTACGAAGTTACGACGTACCGACAAAAAAAAAGCTTTTGAGAAATAATATATATGATAATCATGAGTTGGGTACACGTATCGCGTATGGAAACAAATGAAAAAACGGATTTTGCTTTCCTCGTGTATTTCTAATATATATTTGAAGGACAAAGGAGAACGAATACTCTCAACCGAAACATTCAACATCCGCTTCAAGATTCGTTTCATTAAAAAAAACATGTTTGATCTTTGATTCGGCGTTTGTTTGGTACGCGTTTTGTTTAGCAGCTTGATCGCGCACTCGCTCAAGCGGAAGAAGCTGCACAGGGCCGTTTACGTCCCTTGGTGCGTTGCCAGGAAGTGAGGTTCGAGCAACGTGTACGAGTGCGTACAAGTTCGAGCTGGTGCAAACTTGTGCACACTTGTTCTCAGCAACGCGCATACGGGTATTCTGACGACCTACGCGGCCAAAATTATTTTATGTTCTCATTGTTTTCTAAAGCATATAACTTAAAAGAAAAAAAAACACTTTTTTTTATTTATAAAGAAGTTTTATTACTAAATATTCACTATATATATAATATTTTCCAGAAAAATGTAAAAAAAAATCAGTCAAATTTGCTTTTCATTAAAGATAAATATTTTTGTAAAAATGTATACAGCAACAAAATTAAAAATCCCGGTTTTCTTCTTTCATTCATTCTTCAAATCCTCTTTTTTCCTGTTGAATTATTATCATTAATTCATACTTGATATAACCTTAATAAATATAACAACCCTGCAAGCTCTAATCAGTAAATTAGCGTTTTTATGTATTTGTTAGATTAGTGAATAAATTTTATTTTTGATTTTATTACGACATTTAAAAATTACTAAGTAAAAACGAATATATTAATAAAACTGAAGGTCACGGTTCGGATAATGGAAGATTCTGATCACCCGATTCACCATTTCTATAACAAAATTCCATAATCAAGGTTTTTATCGTCCAAAAAGTGGCCAATCCAACGAGCTTCACATTTGAAGAAAATCAGAAGAAAAAACATTTGGACCGTTACGATGCTATAATTTCATCAGTTTCCTCCAACTGCTACAAAATAGCAAAGATCCAAACCCAAACAAACCCAAACCTATCAACATTCCCATTTTCAACAGAATTTTCGTCCATTTCCGGTTTCGATCGATTCATAAATAAATCGTTTTTAATTTCAATCACATTCCAATATTTTCCGGCTTTATCAAGGTCTCAACTTGTGCCAAGGCTGAAATATTGGAGAACGGATGGAACATTGTTTCCCGAGTTATTTCGAAATACGTGGGAAGCCGCAAAGCCCTTGGGCAATGCGAGATCCCGATTCCAATGCAGGTATCATTTCCGTACCTTTTACCATCCTTTCTTCATCTTCGTCTCTTCCTTTCGCTTTATTTTTCCTCTTACCTCTCCCTCGAGAGTTTATACCTTCCCTCGAACCTTTCGCCCTTTATCCTCGTAGAATTCTCCCTTTGGTGAACGTAAAACCATCGCCGTGAAATAAATCATCGAGAGAACAAACTCCGAACCGTAAATGTATCGCGGTAGAGAAGCGCCGGTAAAACGGCCAGGTAAGTAAATAAATGTCTTCCAAGGTCGACGATGGATTGACGCGAACGATACGAAAGAAAGTCTCGTAGTATTTCCTCCGTTACTTTCGCCGACGACTTTCAGTCAGCGAAGATCGAAACGAAAACGAATTTTCTGAATTTCTAAAAATTACGACAAAAAATATCTTAAGTTTAAAAAAATTATGACAAAAAATATCGTAATTTTTACGTACTAATTAATTACGTAATTTTTTTTTAATTACGACAAAAAATATCGTAATTTTTTTTAAATTACGACAAAAAATATCGTTATTTTTAAAAAATTAAGTAGTAATCTAAGTAAATTAGTAATTTTTAAATGTCGCAATAAAATAAAAAATAAAATTTATTCACTAATCTAACAAATGGAGAAAAACGTTAATTTTTCAAACTCCTATAAAATACCTGACCCATATAAGGCCCACCTTATTTGTTTTCAAGCACAAAAAAAACAACAATGAATGTTGAAATGAAACAAAAATGTTTATTCAATCATTTATTCAACAATCAACCTATTAATAATAATTTAGGTACAGAAAACAATGTTCACTATTATCTATAAGCTTTTTTTAAAAAAGCGTCTTTTGGGCTTTATTCTGACTACTGTTTCTCATCAAGGACATACTCGTTGTAACTTCGTACAAAAAAAATAATAAATATAAATAATCTTCAAATGTCTAGAGCTTTGATAAAAATCCTTTTCCAATCATTCATACCAAATTGTCCAAAAAGTCATCCAAAATGACGTTCCACGTCAGAACTAATGACGTCACGATGTCAGTTCAGGATTGTCCATTTTTCGATCGTGGATTAATCAGGAACTTTCGTTAAAATCGAAACGAAGTTTTTCGATGAAAAAGTGGAATAGAGAGATTGATGGACAGAGGGAGGGGGGGGGAGATTTAACGAAAGAGGAAAATAGGTAAGAAAAATATACGCGAACTATAGAGAGAAAGAGAAAGAGCAGAAAAGAAGAGACCTTCGGCTTCACGTCCATTCCTCGTTGTTCGTCTTGGATTCCTGAATCGCTCGAGCGGTCGCGTCCGGTTTTCGATCGGGGTCTGTACGAGAGCTCCTCCGTGTTCTCCTCATCGCCGCAGCATCGAGAAACGCTGTAGCGACCCTTTCTCCATATCACACTCGTTCCGCGTCAACTTTTCTTTCCGTTTCGATCGATGCCCAAACACGCAACGGTCGTTTACTTTTTCTCGAAGAATCAATGGAGAGTCCGGTAGTAATCGTACTTTCGATATGCCTGCAGTCAGGAAATAGTCCTCGACCATTTAAAAAGTCGATCAAACTGCTTGGTTGTTAAAAGTCGTTAACTGTGATTGACTTCGATTTATAGAAGTGTTAGAATCGCTTTCTGGATTTTTGGTGAATGATTCGTATATTGAGAATTAACTAACGGAAATACTGAAAAATTGAATTCTGAACGCTCAAAATAACGAAGATTTAATTATTCGAAATTTAATTGTTCGAAGTTTAATTATTCGAAATTGAATTATTCGAAATTGAATGTTTCGAAATTGAATGATTCGAAATTGAACGATTCGAAATTGAATTATTCGAAATTGAATTATTCGAAATTGAATTATTCGAAAATGAATTATTCGAAATTGAATTATTCGAAATTGAATTATTCGAAATTGAATTATTCGAAAATGAATTATTCGAAATTGAATGATTCGAAATTGAATGATTCGAAAATGAATTATTCGAAATTGAATGATTCGAAATTGAATTATTCGAAATTGAATTATTCGAAATTGAATTATTCGAAATTGAATTATTCGAAACTGAATGATTCGAAATTGAATTATTCCAAATTGAATTATTCGAAATTGAATTATTCCAAATTGAATTATTCGAAATTGAATTATTCCAAATTGCATTATTCCAAATTGAATTATTCGAAATTGAATTATTCCAAATTCGAAACCCAAACGAATTATTCGAAATTTCCTAATTCCAAACAAACCCAAATTCGAAACCCAAACAAACCCAAACAAATTTCATGCTTTTGCTGGCATGAACTTTAGGAAATTTGTAGTTTGGAAAAATTTGAAATTTTGAGCCTTCTGGTCAATCGAAGTTCGTGTTTCCTACCCAACCTCCAAAGCGACGGTGCAACGTCGATTCGGTTGGCTCTTGATTGGCTCCGCGTTCGAAAAGGAGTGACGCGTGCTCAGTAACGCGTAGAGTGGCCGACGGAGGACGTCGCGGGGGTCCCGCGGGTTACCGTCGCGACGACGCGTCAAAAGTCGCGCGCAGACGTAAAGCCACGTGTGTACCCGGAGAACATAAGACTCGATGGGTTTTAGACATTACGAAAGACGGCCAAACGAAACGCGCGAGAAACGGCGTGGCAGGGGGCAAGAGTGAAAGAGTGGAAGGTCCGAAGGGAGGGGAGAGTGACGGCCTAATATCGCGGGATGTTCGATCAAAAGAGGCGTTTCGATAATCCTCGATCCGATTCCGAAACTACAAATTTTGTAAATGTACATTTTTTGTAGATGTGAATTTTTCGTAAATGTAAATTTTTTGTAAATGTAAATTTTTTGTAAATGTAATTTTTTTGTAAATGTAAATTTTTTGTAAATGTAATTTTTTTGTAAATTTAATTTTTTTGTAAATCTAAATTTTTTGTAAATGTAAATTTTTTGTAAATCTAAATTTTTTGTAAATCTAAATTTTTTGTAAATCTAAATTTTTTGTAAATGTAATTTTTTTGTAAATGTAAATTTTTTGTAAATGTACATTTTTTTTAAATTTTATTTGGGTTTGTTTAGAAACAAGGGTTTAAAATCAAACTAACGAACCCAAACAAATGTCGTAAACCTATACGAAATTTGTAGTTTCAAACTATTGAAATTCCGAACTTTGAGCCTTTTGGCTTATTATCATTATTTTTGCGAAAAAAGCTCATTGTACGCCAACCGAAACCCACGCCCAATTTTTTCAAACTCTGCAGCGTTTGATACGTGACCCAAGATTTTTGTGATTTCTTTCCGATTTTTCAATTTGGTCGTTAATTGTTTGTTTATAAAAAATACTGTGGAGTCAAAACGTCCCAAAAAAATCTGAAAAAATTCTCGAGTGCTTGTCAGAGATAGCACAATAACATAAAAAATTTCGGGTCAAATCGGAGGGGTATATATATATATACATATATTTTTTTATTTTCTTTAATTTCTCGAAATATTTGCACATCTCGAACATTCGGAATCGTCGTGTACCAACGACGGAGCTCGAATATCGATACATATTTAACAGAGTACACGATTCGCAACGAGCGCTATATAGACGACTTTCGCTCCATATTTTGCGATGATTATCGGGGACGCGAGAGGATTCTTGAGTTACTCCAGTATATCTGTACTTATACATCTGTGTATATGAATATATGAATGTCTTGTCCTACTGCTCGCATTCCTCCACGATCGCCGTGCTCGACTCTCGATCTAATATCGTTTCTTCTTCCGTTTCCATTCTCTTTACGTATGTATAAAACGATATACCGATCGGAAAAAAAAGAATGGTCGAGTTGTCCTATTTTTATTCGTTCGATTGTTTCTATCTGTGAGCAGATTTGAACGAAGAAGTAGAACAATGGAACATTCTGTCTACGTGGTTTCGCAATAACGTTAAATAATGAAAAACAAAAGTGGTTTTTGTTTGGGTTTTTATTTTAAAAAATACAGTATACAGATCGTTGCAAAATAATTTCAACAAATAATGTCTGGATTTATTGATTTATTGGGATTGAATTTTATTGATTTATTTTTTAGTATTTTATTCGATTGATTTATTTTTTTAGGATTGAATGTTATTGATTTATTTTTTTGTATTTTATTTGATTTATTTATTTTTTAGTATTTTATTTTATTGGTTTACTTTTTAGTATTTTATTTTATTGATTTATTAATTAATATGTTATTTTATTGATTTATTTATTAGTATTTTTGAATGTATTTATTCATTAGAATTTATTAATTTTTTTATTTATCGGTATTTTCTTTTATTTATTTATTGGATGATTTTGACATTTAATTTATATATATATAATAGAGTTTTATTTGCACAGCTTTCTATGAAGTTTTTTACAAAATGACATTTAATTTATTTATATATATAATTTATTCATCCATTTTATTTATTTGTTAAATCGGCATATATTATTTTCAAGTTTTCTCTTTTCGATAAAATTGGACCAATCTTAGCTACAATATATGTAAATACATGCGCAAAAACATGTTTTTTTTTTCCATACGTTTATGTAAAACTCAAACTTTCCTTCGAACCTGACTGGAAAATTCCAGCGGCTGTCAAGCAAGCCACTGGTGTAGAATTTATTTATGTAGAACGCGGATATTACCGCGTGTGCCCGAGTCTCGAAAGCGTGACCAAAAAATTCTGATAATTATGAATCGGCCGCCGAACCGGAAGGAAAGACGAGACCCGCTTCGTCTCGGAATTTTCACACTTGTGTCGTCACCTCCGTTTACTGACTTCATTACGATAAGTGAATCTCAAATGGTATGCGGAGAAACGCCGTCGATTTTCATTAACTGAGAGAAAAATGTTTGGAGGAAAGGATTATGAGAAAAGAGTGATGTACAGTAGAGTCTCGATTATCCAAAGCCCGAGCCTAGTTCGGATTAGCGAAAGTTCGGACAATAGAAATATATAATATATATTATATAATATATATAATTATATATTATATATATTATATTATATTATATTATATTATATTATATTATATTATATTATATTATATTATATTATATTATATTATATTATATTATATTATATTATATTTATTATATTATATTATATTATATTATATTATATTATATTATATTACATTATATTATGTTATATTATATATTATATATTCATAAATATATACTTATATTTTTTATTTTCTTCAATTCCTCGAAAAGCTCGGATAAGTTAAAACGTATATAATTTATTACATAATAAAATCAAAGGTCACGGTTTGGATAATGGAAGGTTCGAACGAAGCGAGTCACCGTTCGAATAACAGAGTCTTCGGATAATCGAGATTCTACTGTACACCCAATTTTCACTCATTTCGATTATTCCTCGAAAATTACACAATTTTAAACAACCCTACTTTGGATTATCAAAATACTCCAAAATGATAAACCTTTGGCTAAAACGAGCTATTTAATCAAAAAATCTCGGATGAGCCCGTTTCCGGTTCGCTGGAGGTACACCCAGGCGTGTCGTTTCACAAGGTTTCATACTCGAAATATTCTCGTCCTTCGTGAAAATGTTTAAACAATTTATTTATAGTTTTCGTTAAAGAAGAAAGGCCCTTCACGAATCAATGAGCTTTACGGGCCAATAATGATGATGAAAGTGTAAAACTTTTTTTTTTTATTTCTTCCAAGCGTACGCGCGGTGCGAATTGATAACGTGTGTAATAATAATTCGATTACGAAAAGTGGAGCATCGAAGTGGAAAATTCATTTTGGCATTTGGATAGTTTGATAAACTATCTTTAGAATTATCGACGAAAAGGTTCGACCTGTATGAAAGTTGAAAAGTTTACGACCTACGCGAGCGTAATCAAGCTTCTTTATAAAGAGCGTTACCGTTCATTGTCATTTTCTTTTTTTTTTCTTTTTTTTCTTTTTTTTTTAACGAGTTCGTTCTCGATTGTTCAAACATCGGAAAATAATTTTTTTATCCCCTAGAATCTCACGTATGACCTTGAAGGCTCTGATGATCCCTTTTACGAAGTTTCACTTCTTCTTTGAGTATTTCCGGTCTCGTCGTTGAGTGGTCACCCATCCCGGTATTGGCCAAGTCCAATGGATCGTTCGTCCATTCTCATATCTTAACGAATTACTGTTTGTTCCATCCCTGTTAGAAGTAGGATTTAAATTTCATTGAAACGAGAAAATTTAAAAAGTATTTATGTTGATACAATAAATAAATAAAATGTATAAATAAGTAAAATGTACGAATAAAATATTGTATAAATGATTTAATTGTATGGATAAATTAAATGCATAAATGAATGAAATATATAAATAAATGAAATGTATAAATAAATAAAATGTATAAATAAATAAAATGTATAAACGAATTAAATGTAAAAATAATACAACAAATAAAAAAAAGTAATAAATAAATCAATAAAATTCGAACTCCTGCTATTCGAACTTTCCTTTATCCGAACCTGTATATTTTTTTCGTTAATAAAAATACGAAAAAAAAATTTAGAAAAGAAAAGAACAAAATTGGTACGTAGGAATTTCTGTAGCAGTACAGGTCAGCGGTTTACGAGGTCACGTTATAAAAAGGATATAAATATCGGAACGCGTCAAGCCGGAGAGTTGGGTACTTTCGCACACGCGCGCACACACGTGAGATACACTTGAAAATCGATCAAGGGTCGTATCTCGATGCCTCTGGGTTTTCTTCGCACGTAAGACGAGTCATCCTGCGCTTATCGATTTCCTCCCGTGGCTGCGAAGTTTTTCTGTTTTTATTCACGTGATTGATTTAAAAAAAAAAAAATTTTATTATTACTCTTTTCCAAAGGTTTTTATTACTAAAAGTGTATAAGCTAGTGGAAAAATCAAATAGTTAAAAATTGGAATAGTTAAAAAAAAGAAAAAAAAATTTTCGTTATTTATATCGATAAATAACCAAAATTTGACTTTGAAATTCAATTTTTTAACAAAATTCAATTTCAAAGTCAATTTCAAAAAACTGTTCCCTCTTCTGTCAAATAATCACTTTTGTTTTCAAGGATGCAAAAAAAATCGACTCAACCTCGCAAATTTTCGAAACCACTTTTCTCGTCGGCATTTCCGTTTTCGGTGAAGAATCGAGTATCGATCTCTTCAGAATTCAAAGACGAAGAGGTCGATGCTCTTATTTCACCGAAAAAATGTTTCGTCTTTGAGAAATAAGAGTTTGAAAAATTTCGAATATCTCTTCAGATGAAACCATCGTGTTTATTTTTGAGTGCTGACACATTTTTTCAAAAATTCTCGCTATTGACTATTTTTAATCGAACTATTGACATTTTTAATTGGCCTTTTCGACCCCAATGGCCATTTTGACAAAAATGGACTTGTCTATTTCGAAAATGATTGTGAAAAAATGTACTGGTGCATTGTCTAATGAGTTCAAGTTGGAGGATGTAATTCAATGAAACATATCGCGCCACTCGTAGCGTAACATTTTTGAGGTCACGATGGTTTCGTGCCAGACTGATGAGGACCCGCATATTGAAGTTTCCTTTGTGGAATCCACACCTGCTACCGTTGTTCGTTTTTATTCTTTTTGTCATTCCTCCCTATCGCATTTAGAAAGAACACTCGTGTGTCTCCAGATGTCGAGTTCGGGTGCGAGGGGCCCCAGGGGGAGGGGGGGAAGAGGTAGATATCTCTTAATTTGACGTGTTTGCGCAAATACCACCCACGCGCACGTCCGTACGAGCGAAGCCATGCGCGGACGAATTTTTACCGTTTTTTAAACGCGGAGTCTCGCGAGTGTACAGGGCCATTCAAAAGTGGACATAAGATAGCTCCAACAAAAACGACATTTAATCGATATTGTTATCGACGATTCCATTATTCGAACCGTGACCTTCAATTTTGTTACTGTATACATTTTTATCGATACGAGCTTGGAACGTTGCTGAGAACAAGTGTACACAAATTTGCACCAGCTCGAACTTGTCCGCACTTGTACACGTCTCTCGAACGTCACTTTCTGAGTAATGGATAACCTTGTATTGTCGGATAGGGGACCTTAAGCCCTATCTGAAAAAAAATTACCAACTCCCTCTGACTCTACTACTCTTTGTAATAATTTTTTTTTTTATTTTTAGGAAATTTACTTTTTCTGTTCACTTTATTGGCCACCATTCATAAAAAAAAAAGGATTTTTGCAGTCTGTAGTTGAATGTGAAAATCCCTTTTTTTTAATGAATGGTGGCCGATACATAAACAGAAAAACTAAATTTCCTAAAAATTAAAAAAAAAATTATCACAAAGAGTAGTTGAGTCAGAGGGAGTTCGTAATTTTTTTTTAGATAGGGCTTAAGGTCCCCTATCCGACAATACAAGGTTATCCATTCTTTCATTAATTCGAACTAGGCTCGAAACTTTACTGTAAAAAAATTTCATATTTAGACGTTTCACCTAATTCTTTGTCATTTGCCATTTGTTCGGGTTTGAGTAGGAAACCCAAAATTCGATTGACCAGAAGGCTCAAAATTCCGAATTTTAATAGTTCGAAACTACAAATTTCGTGAAAGTTTACAAAATTTGTTTGGCTTTGTTTGGGTTTGTTAGTTTGATTTTAAACCCTTGATTTTAATTGATTATAATTTTTTTTAATTAATTAATGTTTAATTAAATTGATTTTAAACCCTTGATCAAACCCAAACACCCATGATTATATATTTTTACTATCCCAACTTTCGCTCTAATCTGAACTAGGCTCGGTCCGATTGGGTTCGGATGATCGACTCTCTATCGTGCCCCACGAAACAAACGAGTTTTAGGATCGTCCTGTACCTGCATTGCAACACACGTGAAATGGTGTGAAAAATGTATTCACGAACGTCGTAACGCCGCGATATCTCCGATGTTTCAAACTCGCACGATCCAAAGTCTCGAAACGTCGTTTCGATCGAGTTTCCGACGTTTAAAAAAAACAACAACAAATTAAAAAAAAATAATACACAAAAAAGGAAAAACCCGAATCCGAAGGAACCAACCTCAATAAACTGGTGCACCAGCTTCTTTTTCGTTCACGAAAAAAAAAAAAGAATCGAATTATGCAATATTCTCGTGTATCGATTTCCAACCAGCTATTTTTTATTCCACTCGATTAATTATTCACGTTCTTCCAGTTTGCGAATTGTCAAGTTACCACCTTTACGCCGGTTTGGAAACTGTACCATTTTTTTTTTTCTCGCGGAGTCACTCGATCGTGAAATTAATACGTTACAAAGAAAAAAAAAAAGAAAAATCCAAAAATAAAAAACGAGCTAATCTCGTCGCCATTTTTCGGTTATTCTTGAAACAACCACCTCGATCCTCGTATTAGCGCAATTTACTTTGCGCAATGATTATTCGTCGGAACGAATGAAACGACTGTTTCGATAAACCACCGTTTTCTTTTCACCAGAATTATTCCGCAACTGCCCGATTACTGGTAACGATCGTTATTATTTTATCCATTTACGATTACACGGAAAATCGTTGCATCAATTGATGTCTGCTGCGAGCATCATTAAAAAGTATTTAAAAAATTATTTTTACATATATGTGTAGATATATATACATATAATATCAATTTGTTAATATTTATATATGTAACTTATATAATACCAATATTTATTTATATAAATTATATAACGTACTATAATAATGCACGTTATATAATTTACATGATTTTATATTAAATTTTTGAATGTTTTACAGTGAAAATTAATATTAATTTGTGTTAAATTATATAAAATGAAATTTCATATTAAATTTCAATATCTCGTATATTTACATATATAAATACAAAAAAATATAACTACAACATTTTTATAAAAGTAACTATATCAATTTGATAACTAAATTTTCGACCGTTTTCTTTTTATTTTTGATAAAATTTCATTTATTTATTAAATATATATATAATAATAAATTTATTTTTGCTAAACGTGAAATTTTGACTTCGGTTGCGGAATCGAAATTGAAAAGTCATTTTCGAAAAACAATTGTTTTTTTTCATATCCCCTTTTTTTAGTATACAATTTTTAAGACAAGGTTCCAAACTCATGACCCCATTCGATCAAACTCAAAATTCGCATAGGCCTTTCTTTTGGCGTTCTAAGAAAATCTCCAAAACCATTTTCGGCAATTAGCAATATTTTTCAAAATATCGAATTTTGAAAATTATTTCTTTTCCCGCGTTTTTGGTGTACCGACCAAACCTAAACAAAACTAAATAAACCTAAGCAAACTTAACATCAATTTTTAACAAATTTCGTTTTTTTTTAATGTAAAAAAAAATCTCGTGCGATCGCGCGGTCGATTTTTCAGGATCGTCCCGTTCGCGGTCACCGGAACGGTCACCGCGATACCGCGTAAGTAAAACCGCGTTAAAAAAACGAAGTTAACGAGGAAAAAAAAAACGAAAAAAAAAAAAATTAAGGATGAACGTATAGCCAATGGATGACGCAACACGCGGTTTCGGTGGTAAACCGGAAGTCTACGGCAACTGGTTAGGCGCGGTGGTCTCTTTCTTCGCCTCGGTGAAAATATATACATATACATATGTTTCTTTTTTTTTCCCCTACATACGTGTCGGTGGTACGAGTTCACCGAGTAATGTGCTCGTGTACAAAGCCTCGCGATAGGAATAAACACGACGTGGAGTTCTCGACTGCTCCTGTCGCCGTTACGAGTCAGTTCTTTCTCGCTTTCGAAGCCGTCGCCACTCGAAACTCCTCGTCAACTACGCGAACGCGACGTAACGAAAAAACAAGCACGAAAAACCGAGCAAACCCAAACAAACTCAAAAAACGAAAAAAAAAAAGCGAAACTTTTCGAACAAAACGACGAAAAAAACGGAAAAAAAAAACGAAAACGAAAAAGAACGGAAATAGAAAAACCAAACGATTCAAACGAATCCAGGAAAAAAACAAGTAAGAAATTTTACAAAACGAAACCATTCTAATAAATCCACGAAAAATCAATTTAAAAAATAGATAAACGAAAAAGAAAGAAGAAACGAAACTTTGAGAACAAATCCAAAGAAAAATCAAATAAAAAAGAAAAAACAAAAAAAACGAAACGTTTCGAAGAAATCTACAAAAAAACGAGTCAAAAAACTGCAAAAAAAATCAAAAAGAACAAAAATAGAAAAACCAAATAGAAAAACCAACCAATTTAAAAAATAAAAAAACGAAAAAGAAAGAAACATCGAAACTTTTCGAACAAATCCAAGGAAAAATCAATTGAAAAAAACAAAAAAAAACGAAACGTTTCGAAGAAATCTACGGAAAAACGAGTAAAAAAACAAAAAAAAAACGAAAACGAAAAAGAACAAAAATAGAAAAACCAAACGACTCGAACGAATCCACGAAAAATCAATTTAAAAAAATTAAAAAAAAAACGAAAAAATAAGAAGCAACGAATCTTTTCGAATAAATCCAAAGAAAAAATCAATATTAAAAAAAAAAACGAAAAAACGAAACGATTCGAACAAATCCGCGAAAAAACGAGTAAAAGAAAAAACCCCAAAAAAAAAAAAGAAAAAACGAAACGTTTCGAACGAATCCTCGTTTCCGTCGAACTTGAATGTTTTCCTTTTGTCACGGCGCACTCTTTCTTTTCCGAAGAGATCAAAGAAAGCATTTTTGAGCGATGCGTTGTCACGTGCTCTTAAAAAAAAAAAAAAGAACAAAAAAAAAAACAAAAAAACATACATTTTCCTTCGCGCTACGTAACGTTTATTGAAAGCACCTGACATCACGATCGTCGAGTTTCTTCTTCCAAACGTTATTACTGTCGTCGAAAGTGTCGAATCTGCCTATCGAACTGTAATTATCAAACCCAAACAAATTCAACGAACGAGGCTCGATTACGTTTCTTTTTTTCCTCAAAAAATTCCCAAACCTAAATCGATAATTTAATTAAAATTAAATATTTAAAAAAACCGTAAAAAAAAAGGAATTTTATCTATTTACAGTGCATCCGAAATTCGCATTCCTCGCACATTTTTTTGCACACATACGTAGACGTAAACGAGCTCGTGTACACTCGGGGATAATAAAGAAGTTCGCGGCGAGCTAACGACGTCATTATCTTCGCGATCGTTATTATCATTATTATCATTATTATATTCATTATCATTATCATTATCAGCGTGAAAAACGTCGCGCCCGAGATAACCCGAAGTTCTGACTCGGCGTACTCAATTCTAAAGCATTCCCGGACTCTCACTGTCGCGTTTCGTTTCGTCGTGGCATCGTCTATCGTCCTCGCCGTTTTCCCCTCCTCCCCAGTGCAGTTTACTCGCGAACTCAACAAAAAGCTCGTCCGACCAATTTCACCCGGACGAATAAAAATTATTTTTTTTTGTTTATAACAATATACTGTCGTTTATTTATTTATCTATCGTGAAATCAGTACTTCGATGATTTATTTATTAAACTTTTTTATCATTTTACGAACGCAGAGTTGACGTACAATTCGAACAAAAAAGAAACCACTTTGCCGAATCCGAAAAACGCAATGTCACTGCCGAAATCGTGAATCAAATATTTGATTAAACAAATCGTTTTTATTTTTCAAAAAAATAATTTGCAATTTTGCGTAAAAAAAAAAAAAAATAAAAATAATAAAAATAAATAATAAATAATAAATAATAAAAAAATAATAAACGAGAAAATCAAAATAGTAGCATTGTTAATAATAACGACAACAAAAATAATAATTATTTTATCATTTTTAAAAGAATTTTATTGAATTAATCATTGTTAAAATTATTTTATTAAATTACAATTGATTAATTATTTAAATTGTTAATGACCTAAAGATAATAATAATAATAATAGAAATAATAATATAAACGAGAAAAACAAAATAGTGGCATTGTTAATAACAACGACAACAAAAATAATAATAATTTTATCATTTAAAAAAGAATTTTATTAAATTAATAATTGTTAAAATTATTTTATTAAATTACATTTGATTAATTATTTAAATTGTTAATGACCTAAAGATAATAATAATAATAATAATATAATAATAGTGACATTTTTTTTCTAGTGTCGGAAATTTCTAGTGAAATAATTAGTAACTAGTGCTGGGAATAAATTGAAAAGGCATGAACGCACGCGAAGGATCGAATTTCTTATCGCTGAGCGATGAGCTCGAGGACACGTGATAATACACACGGCGAACTCGCACCACGCGCAAAATGACAGGCTCGAGTCACGGCAGAAATCTATACGCGCCGTGAGTGAAGCGTTGATTTGGTGAAGTTAACGAAAATATAGACGCCATCTATACCCTTGCGGTATACACCGGTGACGATAAGACCAACCGATAAGGCCGATACATTTTTAACACTGATCACGATGTCTTGTCGAAAGAAAATCGACTCGAAGATCTGGCTCGATTACACGCAGATGGTAAGCTGCCATATTCTTTTTTTTTCGCTTTTTTTTGCTTCTCCTGGAGACTTTTCGAAAGTTTAAAATACTTTTTACGCAGGCAAAAAAAAACGAGTTGGTAACTTTCGTTCTCATTTGGCTGAAAATAACTTTTTAACAAAGGAGAGGAATTTTCTGAAAAAAGATTTTCAATAAATTTTTTGTCCATTTTTTCATCAATTTTTGATAACTTTTTTGTCAATTCTTAATAAGTCTTTCATAAATTTTGAATACATTTTTTATGTATTTTTTAATAAATTTTTTAGACAATTTTTCATCAATGTTGGATAACTTTTTTATAAATTTTTAATAAATAGAAAATTGACAAATTTTTTTAAAATTACATGTGCAATCATAGATTTCTTCAATTGATTTTCTCTTCGATCAATATTAATTCGTTCTTCGTAATGTTAAATCTATTAATTCGAAAATAAAATTTCTTCATAATATATGACCACTTTTTCGTTGAAAGCTGAATGTTGATAAGAGTTTTATTTTTTCTCTGAGATGAGAGTAAAAATGGAAGGAACATATTTATCGCGAAAGTTATACTTTCTCGTCGTGTTTCCCGATTTGGAAGAGTCCGGTACGAGGACTCGGATATAGGCACGTAGTTACTTCCGGAGTGCAAATGACAATTATCCGCGTGTAAAAAAATTGTCGACGGATATTCCTTTGAATTTTGTATCTCCGGACTTTATTTTCAACGACGATAAAGCGAATAGACAAAATCAATGTTTTTTTTTTTCAGAATTTACCAAAATATTTACAAACGTATGTCAAGTATACGAAAAAAAAACAATTTTTACCATTTTATAGATATTTATCTCCGACCAATAGAACGCATATCCAAAATCCTCTCAAAACGTAAAACCAAAAAAACCGGAAGGAAAAAAAAAGAAGCGAGTTCTTTTTTCTCAAAAAAAACCCAAACGGGAGAAAAATTGATAGAAAATGGTTAATCCGGCGAGCCGTAATTTCCGAAACGAAAAACGCGGTGAGTTCGTCTATATTTTGGGCGGCGATGTTCCACGCTGGTCAAAGAGGTTCACGGCCCGAGCTACCTGCTTCTTCGTCGTCTTCGTCCACTCCGTGCATTTCACGCTCGCACACACACTCGCCCGCAATCTTCGCCAATTTATGCATCCGTGACCCTCGTATCTGGCTCGTTCGAAGTTTTCGATTGTTTATTCGTGCAAACTTGGTGGATTTTGAGGTTATTTGACGGATTTGGTGGATTTTGAGGTTATTTCGCGAACTCGGATAAGGTTATTTGGCAAACTTGATGAATTTTGAGGTTATTTGGCGAATTTGGTGGATTTTGAGGTTATTTGGTGATCTTGGTGGATGTTGAAGTTATTCGACGAACTCGGTAGATTTTGAGGTTATTTCACGAACTCGGATAAGTTTATATGGCAAACTTGATGAATTTTGAGGTTATTTGGCGAATTTGGTGGATTTCGAGGTTATTTGGCGATCTTGGTGGATTTTGAGGTTATTTCGCGAACTCGGATAAGGTTATTTGGCAAACTTGACGAATGTTGAGGTTATTTGGCGGATTTGGTGGATTTTGAGGTTATTTAGCGAATTTGGTGAATTTTGAGGTTATCAGGCGATCTTGGTGAATTTTGAGGTTATTTCGCGAACTCGGATAAGGTTATTTGGCAAACTTGATGAATTTCGAGGTTATTTGGCGAAATTCGTTGATTTTGAGGTTATTCAGTGAATTTCGTTAATTTCGAGGTTATCCAGCGAACTTGGTGGACTTTGAGGTTATTCAGCAAACTTGTTAGATTTTCAGTTCAATTTTGCCGTTTTTTGACATACTTGGTAGATTTTGAGGTTATGATTATCGGCTCAGTCCTGTTTTCTCCGACTAGCTTGATATACATCGGGAGGTCACTTCAAGGACGCTTCCCACGACCGCTGGGAGCATTAGCAACTTCGAGGACAGTCCTGGAAGCGAAGTCTCCGAAATAACGTTTTCTCGCATCCGCGCGTTGGAAAAGATGATCGGGTATAGCGGAGATCAGGTAACCGCGTGTTTAGATGTGTGTACGTGTGGACACGAGTCTCTACGGGGAAGCCGATTCCGCCTCGCTGTCTCTGTCCACTTTCAAACCCGTCTCTCCGATTCCGTCCCTCTCGCGTTTCTTCTTACACGAGCGGTGGTCTCTCCTCTTTCGCACATCCCTACCTTGATCCTCTCAACGTCTCGGTCCTCCCCTCCACGGAGGCAAAACTCGAGATCGAGAGAGGAGAGCCCAAGCTCTTCCCCAAGCGTATCCAGAAAGGGTCTCCAGGAGTGAAACACTCGAACTCCATAACGGAGTTTCTACGATTCTCTTTATTTTTCAACTTCCTTCACGACTCAAAAAAAGTAACCGTAAAAAAACGAAATTTATCGAGCAAACTGGGAGGGAAGAAAAGTTGGTGAAATTCGGTCCGGAAAATCGACACAAATCGGTAAATCTCGAAAGTCTGGTAATTCGTGACCAACGCCAAGATCGAAGTTTTCTGTTTCTTCGAAAACGGTTTTTTTTTATTCGAAATTCGTTTTTGGAATTTTGTGAAGTTTTGGATCCAAACGAAAGTGAAGGACTAAAGTGAAAAAATCGAAGTTTCGGATAACCGAGATGGTGACGGTGCTCGTGCCAAGTATGAATGGCGAAGAAACTCACGGAAGCTACTGATGATGGCGAATTTGGATATTTGCCCGGAACGTCGATGATTCAGACGGATTTTCGCGTGAACATCAATGAAACGGGAATTTCGGTAGAAATTTGATAATCCTTCGACGACCCTCGCGTCAACGTTGCAAAATAAAACTTTGGGATATTCGAAACGGCGATAAATACATTTTCTTCCATTTTTATTGCGCTCCGTGACAAAACGACGTGTAATCTATAAGTAAAAATAAAAAATGAAATTTCCATTTTTGTGAAACGAACTGCCTTTCGTTTAACGACGATAATTTTTTTCTTTTTATTGACACTAACGCCATTTTGGAATTTCAAGAAATTATTTTCGCATATTATTCGTGCATCGATAAAAATTGAAAATTTGAAAAAAGTTTGTTGAAACAAAGAATAAAAACCGAAAAGAATTTGCAGAAGTCAAATTTTACCGACGTTGCATAACTCGCTCGGATTTCGTTGAAGGTTATGTAGCACCTGAGAATTTAATTCGCAGACTTAAATTGCTCAATTTCCATAATATTTTTAGAACATTACTCGCGTCAGCTAAAAGTCCACCTTAATAGAAACGAACGTTCCATATCGCTGTACAAAAGTTAAGATTAGGCGAAGCTAATCAAATAATAAGATGCTTCGCAATTGAACAAACACAGGAATTTATTGTTTTCCATTCTACGTATCTTGATACAGCTCTTTTGATAACGATTTCTTTCCTGGTTATCAAAAATCGTTTTATCGAATTTTATGTCTGCAGTAAACGAAAAAGTGATGCTTTCCGGTTACATGAAGGCAGAAAAAAACGATCTTAATTAAGAAGAAACAATGGAAAAAATTTAATATTTTAAGCGAAGAAATAAATTTGCATAAAACGTGCAAACTTGAGCGCGCGTTTTCTCAGCAACATTACAAGCTCGGATTAGTAAAAATGTATATAGTAACAAAATTGAAGGTCACTTCAATGGAATGTTCCGACGAATCAAGTCACCGTTCGAATAATCGAGATTTTATCCAAAATGAAAATCCAATCATAAATCGATACAAGATACATGGACATGTCGAAGACGTACCACGTGACACACGAGTGCGAGATAGTCGAAATTAAAAAATCGCAATTTCTCAAGGACGAAATATTTTTATCGTAAAAATTTATCGTAAAAATTTAATCACCGCCGAGAAAACGGATTTCAAAAATTTGTGAGGTTATGTCGATGTTCGTCACGCCCTTAACATAAAAATCGCGAATAATCGAAAATTCTCCAATATCAGCATTACTCATAGTTACACCAAGAAGCCACAGCCACCATTCCAAACAAAACCAAAATTATTCCTTCGTCTTATACAGGGATAAACACGCGGTGAAAAATGAGCTCGGCAACGAAAAATTCAAGAACCGCCACTTTTACATAATAGCCCCGTGAAGTTTGAAGTCCGGAGCGCACTCGTCTGTATCGTCTTCGCCAAACCAGAAACGCACCGGTGCACGGTGAAAGTGTTTGTAAATAATATACACATGTGTAGTACAGTGCCCCGATTGCGCATGCAGTCTCGTTGTAAGCAGCTGATGACGATGCCTTCACACGTGTAAACATCCATCCAGTGTACAGACGATGTACGTGCGATTTAACTTCCACCGACGTGTTTCCGGAAAAGGCGGATGTTTTTGCCGTTTTCTCCTTATGCAGGCTGAAGAAATAGAGAAAGGAAGAGAGCGAGAGAGAGAGAGAGAGAGGAAGAGCAATACTGCAATTTGATAAAGTCGATTTGCTTCAATGTGAAAAAAAACCAGAATATGTATTTAACAGGTTAAAATTTCGTGATAATCGGTTCAGTAGTTTCGTAAATTTTAGCACGAAGCGATGTAAAAATGAAAGATGTAAAAAAATCGATTTTCTCCAAAATTCGAAGTAGAATTCTGCTTGAATATAAAAAAGGCAATAATAAGAATAATTCTGCGTATATTCGACAACTCTGTCATTATAAAACGACGTTACCCAAAGCAGACATAAAGGAAGATTATAATCATGGTCATCCGAAAGAACGGTGAAAGGTTTCGGCACACTTTTATGATTTGTATAATAAATATACACGCGATCGGCTGTGCCACTTCTCACTCTTATTGCCCGCTTTAATCTGCTTGTCTTCGTTTTGTCTTTCCTCTACGGGTTAGACGCAAACGATTTATCGAATCCAGACAGCGAAGAAAAATAGCGTGCGTAGGCGTGAATTTACGAGAGTGAAGAAATGGGTCGCGTAGTACGGATTGACCCGGGTCAGCTTTGACCCGTGCATAACCTCAAACCTGCATTTCCCGACGTTGCCGCTCTTCGTATCTTGATATTTTGTTTCTTCCCACCGTTTTCTCCCTCGTTTATTTTTATGCAACGGATTAACCACCAGGGGACGCTACGGGGACGTTCGAAAGTAAAATCTGAATTGGATGTTCGATTTTCAACGTTGAAATCCAACGGAAATTCCGTTTCGCTTATTTATTCCTTCTTTCGCTACTTTTTAGGTTAAGTTTGTACAAATGAAAATACGAACTGTGAGAATTGAGAAAAAAACCTTTTAAACGATTATCGTATGGTGATAAACGACGATAACGACTTTAAGATTTTTAGATTTGGAAAATCTGAAAGTATATGTTTTTTATCATCTGAACTGACGATCCTCTTAAACGAATTTTTCTAATTTTATTTTAATGCTAAAGGAATTTCTGTCAACGACCATTTGGTCGTTGTTTATTTAATAGAGACGTTCGAAGAGCGTTGTTGATTAATTCAGCTGTTTGCGTCGTATGCAAAATTCAAACGTGTCGTTGACAAATGATCGAGTTCCCGTTTCATAGTAAAATTCGACTCGTTCGCTTCTCTAATGAGCTAATATTTTTCCAGATGGAGACGGAGGTCCGTTCGTTGAAGCAGGAGCTGTCGCGTACGCGGGAAGCTTTAAAGACAGCGACAAAACGGTGTCGAGATCTGGTGCGCGAGCTGGACTCCCGGAGGGTCGGTCACGATTCCGAGCGTTGTCTTCGGGACCAACAATTGTCGCGTATACTGCGAGCGCTTCTCGTTCTCGAGTCGCGTCTCAAGCAGGAGCAAAAGTCGATAAGGCAGCTACTGTGCGAGAAGGACAACGTGATAAGGAATCAGCAGCTGGAAATAGCAAAGTTGCGTCGCTACACGAAAAATTATATAAAGTGTAAGCGCGAGCAGAGTCGAAATTCGGAAGTGGAGAATAGCAATAAAGGAGAACTTGCAACAACGGCGGGGACACTTACGAATGTGAAAGACGTTTCGCGGCTCGGCGATTCTTTGACGATCAACAATAGGAGCAACTCGCCCAGTTACGAGGACTTCAACGAGGACGGCGACGAGATCGGAGACGAATTGGGCAACGATATACAGCGTTTGAAGCACGAGATAATCGACAAGCTGAGCGCGAAAAATCTTCGCCTCGACGAAGACGGAAACGAAGATGACGACGATGACGATGTTGAAGAGAATGAAACGTTAAGAAAGTCCCAAAACGTTCGTCAGTCGAGCCACGATCGAATGATCGTAAACGGTTGCTCCGTGAGAAAAACCGACAGCTTCGCCGGAAGTGACATCTCCAAGGAAAGCTGCGCTTCGAGCAGCGAAAACACAGACGCCGGCTCTATCCTGACAACCACCACCGATGAAAGCTCACCCTCGTTGATCAGCACCGAAGGCTTTTGCGAAGGCGAAAGTACCGACTGTTCCCCAGGTTCGACTCTCAACAAACCCTCGTCCAAACTCGCCAGTGACATCGCCTTGCGAATCGCTCGTGACGCTAGAGTCACCAAGACACCCGAGACTAACGATCGGACGATCGTTAACGACATCGACCCGCCCGATCGGCAGGATCCTAGTCGACGCGACGATTCCACGTGCCAAAGATACGGCGTACCCAGAAACGAACCTCGCGACATCTTCTTCAACGGTCGACCCACTGCAGAATCCACTATCACCCGTACTGAAAGCAAGGACGACGGCATGGACTGCAACTTTGCTTCGGACGATGAAAACCTCGAGGATATCCACGAACCCATCTACGTCAATGCCTGCAATGAAAACAACGTCGGGAATACGCGAACTTCCATCGGGAAGATCGAAGAGGCTGCCGATCCGACAAAAACTGGGAAAGAGTACAACTTTGATAATAACAACGGGTAAGTGTTGCTTAACTCAACGTACAATCATTGCATGGTAATTAACTGACGAACGAGGTTTTGAAGCTTTCACTTTTGAATTGTTATTAAAGATCTGCGTTGTACGTTTTCTTTCCCCATTTTTGTTTACAAGCCGAAATACTTCCAAGGTCGTAGATCTGTTGTGAAAATAAGAAGAAACATTTTAACGATTTCTGTACGATGAACAGACGAAATTTGAGAAAAATACTTAGTTTTTGAAATTGAAGAAATTCCGATACCTGACTTCAATCGGCGTCGAGAGATCGGTTGCCTAACAAATCATCTTACGTTTCCGTCCACATTTGCAGGCCGTCGAAATTGGACCAGGAGGGTAGCATCGAGGAAACGAGCGGCAACTGGTACAGCGATCCGGACGAGGATAAAACGAGCGACGAGGTATTTCGTCAAAGTTGCTATCGGCCGAACAGCGGTGGAAATCATAATTCCGTGCTGGAATGCGTGAATCAGATATTACTGCGCGACATGGAGGAAGAGGAGAGTGCATTGACAGCGCCCCGTAGATTCAAGCACCGGGGTAGAATAGTGCGATTTCAACCGGCGAGGCTATCGGACATCGAGTCAGTTGGTTCGGAAATGGAGCGAAGAAATTCGGAGGATTGCGCGAACGAAGATGGTGGAACGGACGAGACGGAAATCGGTAACTTCGAGGGTACAGCTTCGGAGGACGAGTTCGGTATGAGGATAGAACGGAGCGACGAAACTCGGCCGGAAGACGCGCTCGAATCGGAAACTGGGAGTGTAAACGAGGAAGATACGGGAGCTGCGATACCGATAATCGTTATAGAGCCGAAAGCCGAACCGCAACACCGCGAGATGTCGCGTCGATCCTCATGCCTGGAATCCCTCAATCAAAGGCCACGAACCATCAACGGATCGGCTAGTCCAACCCTAAGGATGGAGCGTATCGAGGAAAAAACGTGTCTCCAGATGTCCTCGAAGGGTCTCACGATCGCCAAGAATTTGGACTACGAGGACATCGAATCGTTGCCAGACATCGTTATGCCCCAAATGCCGAAAACCCCTCCAGCTCTGCCGCCGAAACCGACGCAATTCCGGAACACCCTCGTGCTCAAGAAAATTCCGAGTCCGTCGTTCCTGATCGACGAAACACGCCGGAAGCGCCCCCATCAGCGACCAATCGAAATGGACGCCCGAATTCCCGGCGGTCTTGTTTCGTCGTCTACTAAAACAACATCCAACAGCCAACCGGCTCGTAGTTTGGTCTTCGAGCAGGAACGATATTCCAAAGTTGGTGACAGCCCTAATGATTCGTCGCGAAACGGTTTCGCTTCGACGAGAACTTCCAGCCACCGTAACACGAATGAATCGTCCCGGGGGACCGCCAACGTCGAGAATCTGAGCCCCAGGGTAACCAACATCGTCAGACACTTCGAGGAATTCAAAATTGGCGGGGAGCCGGAAGACGCGAGAAAATTGTCGATCCGCGATCATCACGGAAGGCCGAAGGAACGGAGTCGTGGTAACCTGGATTTTGATCACTTCGACATACGTCAGAACTTCGAGGAGTTCAATCTGGACGAGTGCGATCTTTCGGACGATCCGGATCGACCGGAAGCCGACGGTTCGGAGAGACTCGTCAATATCGCCATTTGCCAAATCACCAATAACAACTCTGACAACAACAACCATCTAGTTTATGGAAACAACCGGGCAACCTCGAATGTCACTGCTAACAACACGAACAACGGAATTTACGACAATTTCCTTGAAGCGACAGGACTCAGTAACAAATCGATTCTCACGCCTTCCCGACTGTTGAGCAATCACAAGAGCATGCTCAAACCAAAGGACGTCAAGTACAAGAACCGGATCAAGTCCAATGCCATCATGGAGAAGAACGCTTCCCAGGCTGGAAGTACTCATTTGACGCAGGTCAGACATTGGACCGGACCGTTTGTCTGACGCTTGATCAATTCCGTTTTCGGCAACGAGGATCATCATCATCAAGATGGTAAAGAGGACAAACTCCAAGATGGCTTCGATGACAGTTTCCACTCACCACGGAGGTCTGGTCGATTCGATCGAACATCGGAGGAACGAAAAGACGATCAGCGGAGCAGCCGGGGCTACATCTTCTTTTGAATAAAACTCGGATTTACTACCGCGAGTCTTTCGTATCACCAAACATGCGCACAATGAGATTTCTGTGGTTTTATCAATTTGGAACGTTCTGGAGCGACTCCTCGTTCGTCAATTTTCATAACGCTGGTGCACAAATTTTTGTATGCTGTGTGATTTCGATGTATGATTAACGATCGATATCTTCGGGTGATCAATCCCCGATACTGTTTCCGGAGTGACTGTTTTTTCTTCACTCCCCGTTATGTGTGAATTTTATGCTGTTCTTGTTCGAATAGAGGACTGATTCGTCACTTATCATCTCATCGAGTTATTTTTTTTCAACCTGCGCGTAAATATCTTAACCTCGTCCAAGGTCTTTGAATAAATCGCTTACGCTACAGAAGGGCGATAAAACCTACAAAAAGAATTAACCTATGACCCAAAAACGCTAAATCGCACTGAATCAAAATTCCATCGATCCCAAAAGTGCCTCCTGCGATTCCTGCCTCCATGCGTAACCGATCGACTAACCTACCTATCTTCCCTACATTCCGCCCGTATTTTGGCAGTACTCAACTTTCTCATCAATAAATCCTATTTTCAGTACTTCTACACAGGACTGCTCGTGATGGACCTCAGAAGGCATGTAAATAAAACCTTTCCCGTTTCCGGACGAATTCCATCTCTAACCCAAAAAAAAAAACAAAAAATTTGATCGATTCATGCGATAATACTGAACGATGATAAAACACTCGAATCGATAGCTCATGTTTTTTTTTATTAGAAACAGTACGTCGTTTGTTCGGTATTTTAAAGAATTGTAATGACAAATACAGTAATAGTTAAATATCCTCGGGTGAGCACGTACACGAAAGGCACGCGTTAAATCGTGCGTATGTACATACTTATCCGACGAGAACGTATCATACAGTTATATATATATATTTATATATATATATATATCATAATTATTATAAACACGTAGGATCTATAAAAATACAACGGAACTCTATAAAAATACGATACTAATCACTGGTATCAAAATCTAAACAATGGAAGAAGAGGAGGAAATTTATGCACGACTCGTGAATAGTTTTTCGTTTCTTTTTTGTTCAGGGGGGAGGGGGGAGGGAGGGCACGCGCGTGCGTTTCACCACGACACAATTTTTCCCATGATTCTTCCTTTCGATTCGATCTACCACGTTACACGTTTGGTTTATCCCGTATTCTTTTCGACAATGCCCATTAAACGATTGAAAAGTATTTTCCTCGTTCACGTATTTTCCGGTTACACGTACGTGTGACATCATCACTCGTTCAGGCACTCTATTACACTTGGCTAGTCAACTATAACGTGATCGATACGGCGATATCGTATGGACAATAGCTGATCAATGTTTGAGGTGGCACTGCGTACAATTTCGTTTTGGCACACGGCTCGATCGATCCCGGATGTTGATATTTGGTTCCCTCAGGTTTCGCGCTCCGCTCGGAAGTCGTAGTGGTACTGTGAAATTACAAGTTTTTTTTTATGAAACTTTTTTCAGTTCTTTCTTCCAAACAGTTTTTCAGTTTTGTCGTACATGTTCTTATCGAACGAACTACGTCTAATGAAATTCGTTCGTAACAACGTTTCTTCATGAAAGCTGCTTACCTCTTTGTCAATTTCCTTCTGCGTTTTAACCTTGATGACCGGAAGTACATTCTGCGAACGAACGTGATAAAGAGCCGTTAAGGGCATGACGAACATCGACATAACCTCACAAATTTTCGAAATTCGTTTTCTCGGCGTCGATTACGTTTAAGGCGTAAAATCGAACATCAGTCTTTGTAGAATTCATAGAGACAGAAATAGATCCTTGAATTTTACGATAAAAATGTTTCGTTCTTGAGGAATTGCGTTTTTAAAATTTCGACTGTCTCTCTCGCACTCTCTCGTGGTACGCTTCGACATGCTACGAATATTCATGATTGAAATAACCATAATCTACGGTAGAACCTCGATTATCCAAACCCAACGACGATCATATATTTCTATTGTCCGAACTTTCACGAATCGGTACTAGGATCGGTCCGAATGAGTTCGAACAAACGAGGCTCTACTGTATTAACAACCTACCACCCAGGACTCGGTGTGAAACGACAGCATAGAGTTTAACACGAATGGCACACCGTCGAGATCCGAAGTACCCGGTAGAGTACCGTAATTCGGTAGGGAACCAGCGGGAACCGTGGTCGGAGGTTGAGGTGCCGGCCTCGTCGGCCTGATCCGCGCATTCGGACTCAACACCTCATAATCGCGATCTGACGAGTCATCGTTCGCGTCTCCTCTACTCGCTATTTTCGGATATATTCCGTTTTGAGGCTTCGGCGAAAATTTCGGTTTCGGTGGCCTCTCCGGTGGAACTCTGTGGGGTACACCGTTCGATGGATTCGGAGAAGCGTTCTGCAACAAACTGCTGGACGAGAAAGAACGAAACGTGAGATAACTTGGTTTTGTTAGAGAGACGGTGCGACGATTTTTTGTAATTTCATAAAGAGCATGATCAATTGTTTGGGTTCGTTTGGGTTCGATTTGATTGTCGAATCACTACAAATCGCTGTGAGATAATTCTGACTCACTTTATATTCTCGTACGACTGCGAACTCGTATCTCCGTTAATGACTTGGCTAGTTTTGTAGCAGACGATGACACCGTTGATTTCCCTGCGGTGTTCCGATTGAAAACAGAAATAGAGAATTGAGGAAATGAACTTTACGCATCTGCTGGATTAAAATGCTGCTGCTTACTCACCCGGCGTACGTAAAGCCAGCGGGTGCTTTCTTGATGCGGCTGCATACGATTATATCTGTAACAGCTTGCGAACACGTTCCTCGGTTGCTTAGTTTGTAGCATATTTTCTTCTTTCTCCAGGCTCGTTGCTCTGGAAATTCAAAACCGTTGATTCAAGATGATTGATCGAGTCGAGACGAAAATAAAGAAAAATACAATGTTTTGAATCACCCTCGAAAACCATGTACGGACAATAAAAGTTTCATCGTGTTAAAAATTCTTCACAACTTTTATTCGCAAAGTCACTTTTTTAATGTTTGCGACACTTTTTACAAATTGCTGTCGTTGAGATCGAAGTTTGTAGGCGTACGTTCAAATTGGATCGATAAGTCCCTCCGGCTACCGTTCGGTGCAAACAAGACCGATAATTTTTTTCCAGAATAAATATAGCTCACCCGTGTCCAAAGTTTGATTGATCATGGTAAAGCCATCGGGTGGGGAATCCCGCTCGTTTATCACTACTATATCCTGCACAACATGATTGAGGAGTCCAATGGTTTTTGAGATACAAATGTACCTTCCTTTCTTTTTAATGAAGAGGCCGCTCTCTCGCCACAGATCCGCGTCGATGTCCTGATCATACGTTTTGGAAACCTGCGAGATTCAAGATTCGTCGTTAAATGTCCAACGAATGCGAACCAATTTTTTTTACTACGCATTAGCAATTTCACAAAAATTACTCACTACACTAAAGTCTGCGGGACACTTATCGATGTCCTCGACAACATTGATGGCAGTGATAGGCCTGTCGTCCGGAAGCGGGGACGGTAAGCGAGATACCCACTTTTTGGAATTTATCGTAAGTAGAGCCATTTTTCGTCCCTGAAATGATCATTGTTCGCTTTCATTTTTTTGCCTGTCTTTCGGATCAGTCTTAACGGAACGGTTGTTTCATAGTCGTGATTATTGACGCATCGATACGATTGAATTCGTGTACTGAAAAATTGGATACGCTATGAAGATAACAGTGCGAAGCGACGATAGGATTTTGCGATAAACAGTAGAAGATAAATAATGCGGCAATTTTAGAATGACGATTCGTGCACGGTTGCTGCAATTTCAATAAACGGCTCAGGCTGAAAAATGAAACTTTCTAACAGGCCGATGTTCATCGGAAGAGTGTATAAATTGAAGACCGGAGTCTCAGCAATGATAATTAACAATCATTCTTGTAACCATTCTCTTAAAACGTGTTAAAACGTGTTAAACGTTAAAACACATTAAAACGTGTTACGTGAGACTAGCAGTACGAAAATGAAGAAATTCTAGAAAAAGCGAGTTTTGAAGTCACAGTCTACCGGGAAATCCCAGTGATATTGATGGAGAATTTTTTTATAGGTTATGTTCACGTATCAAATTGTTCTAATCGATCAAGGTTAAAACTAGCCCTGTATATTATCCCTTACGGATCAGGGAATCAAAACATGTGATCAATTATGCTTTCTCGATGAACTGTCCTCCTAGTATTGGAACAATATTCGAATATCATTCAGGTTGACATTCGATCGGATTTCCGGACCTGCGCTCGTATACATTCTAAAGAATTGCTATTTTTTTTTCTTCTACCCATCTTTAATCGCTTTTCCTGGCAGAAATATTCATAATTGCTGTTTAATGAATATACAAAACCAAACCTAACCTCATCTTCCTAAAGTGGTCAAGTTCTTTTATGGAAAACAAAGCGATCCAAACAAACGCTGAGTTCTCAGAGATAAATATCTAGGGCAAAAGAATATCTTCAAGCATCGCGTCAGAAAATTTTGCAGAGTTTAACATGCTTTATTTATCCTGATAAACTTGACCATCCTCGAGACCATTGTAATCGAAAATTTGTGAGGTTATGGTGACCATTCATTCAAACGAAATAAATTGCCGCGAGAAGATAATTGTTTTAATCGTTAATTTTCTGGGCTAGGAGTCAAGGAATACATTTCAAAATTTGTTAACATCTTTTGTCAATGGGAAAGGAATTCCACAGACGGAATTTGAGTCCACCGCTACCGTCCGTGGTAATTGCCTCATTTTTGTCCAATCGAGATAAGAGCTATTATACGGCTGCTAAACGCGAACACGGTTTCGTAATTACGAGCGTCGGAGCTAGCGTTTGCTCGCCGCAACGAGAAATAGCTCTGGAAGTTATAAGGCGAATAGCATCTATCTCGCGTGCTTACACGATCGCGCCGCGGCGTGTTATTGTAATGCAGGCAAGAGATCCGTGAGAGAGAGGGAGTGAGACAAGAACGCGGAGACGATCGTTGAACCTCACCGGCCACGATGACTCGTCCGAACATTTCTTCGGGAAACAGCCGCCCAACATATTGTTGCTTGTTTCACGTGGGTGGATTTAACCGATGATGCCTGGGGAAAACCGTTACCCCCGACGAACAAAAAAGTAATCCCCGTTCCTTCGTCGAAGATATTCCGAATTGTTTCCCGGAACATTTGACGACGGGTTAACTTTCGAAATGAAAATTTTCGGTATCTCGTTCGGACGATTTGAAATATTTGTTCTCCTCTATTTCATCATGGGTCACCTTTAGCTGACCTCTCATTGATTTTTACTGCCGTTGTACGAATTACAATTTTTGTAAACAAAACACGAAAAATAAAGGATTTCGAGTCTACCGCGAACGAGTGCGAGAGAGACGGCAACAGCGACGCGAAACGAGTGCGAGCGCGATGGCGATAGCGACGTCAAACGAGCGCGACGAAGCAGCGCTAACGGCGTTGCTGTAGGCGCGACAGGGATACACAGAACTCGTTTACATCACTTTGAAAAATAACGGCGAAAAAGTGCGCGAAAGAACGTCGCGAAAAAAGCGACGAATTTTGTACATTGCAGTGTGGTATGAAATTGCGAATTACGGTAGAGTTTACTTTACGATTATCACCGCGCGATCGATAAATGTGACAGGAAGGCCTTCGAGTGGCCTATCTATCGATCGTCGATCAATACTTTCAGAAGGCGACTGGGTCGCATAAAACGAAACAGTAAAAGATGAGCGACGAAGAGAGAGCGAATCACGAGGTACGACGCACGATCGACTCAAACGTCCGACTCTCTTGAGTGGCTTGACACGACTTTCGCAAGAATCTACGATGATCCGCCTCCCTATATTTGACATCTATAAATAAATTCGGATGACACAGGAGGAGCTGCAATAGTCCGGTTGAACGAAAAAAAAAAAACAAGCACGAAAGTCTCCCACAGAGGATACGCGAAACGTTCGAAGAGTCGTTTTTACCGACCGAGACCAGCTGTTCCGGGTCACGTACCGCGCTGAAGTCGAACGGTCGCCGATGTATCCGAAAATAATACGAAATTGAGCGTTGCGGAACAAAAAAATATCGAAGCGAATTTCAGGAATTTAGTTCGGTATTCTCCGCGTTCACGATGGAGTCGTTCGTGTCGCGGAATCGGCCCGAGAAAAAACAAGCGAGCCCTGGAAACGGGCCAATCGCGCAATGACCGGATATCGACCGGGCGCGCCGCGAGAATCGCTTTGTTGATGGACGTTGCAACATCGCTCGATAATCGGACACTATTTTACGCCGACTCGAGATACCTCGATACGTCTCTATTATACTTTCGCGATCGATTCGGGCTTTGAAAACGTCACGCTAAGGGACGGTCTCTTTTGTTGTAATACGACGTTGAAATCAGGACGCTACATAACCTTTCCGTAACGTTACGTTGAATTACGAAGTTTCGCAACCTGTCGCATTCTAAAAATATTTGACACACTCTTCAACCGACATTTTCGTAATTTCTAACCTGCTCGTCAGTTCTCCGCGTTGGTGGCGCTTTTGTCTCTTCTTCGAGCGAATGATTCATCGAAACGTAACATTATCAAACATCGGGAAATATCCGCAATGCGTTTGATGGTTTCTCGAACATTTAAACAATAAACAATTAAAAAATAAACATTAAAAATAATAAAATTCTCAATTAAAAATTAAAAAATTAAAAACCTCGGAATTGATCGTTTCCGTTTGAAGATTTTAGCCACATGATAAGGAATACATTCGGGCTTTCAAACAAACGTAATGGGAATTCCGAGCATTAAGGAAGTCCGTAACGGAAGTTTGCGATTTTTGGGAACCATGCGATACAAACTTACGGCTATTAGAAAACTGGACGCCGCAAAATTTGATAATACGCAAGCGACTCGGTCTCCGTAAAAAAAGAATACGGTTGGGAAAAATGTCGCTTTTATCTTGATCAGAGCTCTCGACTGTGCTGGATGGTACGACCAACCCCTCCCCCCTGCGATTGACACAAATAGCCATATTGCGGTAATTTAAAAAAAGTATTTCTCGTGACTCAAAATAATATCGCTGAGCGCATGATCGTACAACGTGGAATCCGCTTACTCTGCATTCGTCCGAAGCAATGGTAATAAGGTCGCGACCCCAAACAAACTCACCCTTTTTTTCTCGTTACTCGAGGGCGTTTGTGAGACGGAGAGAAAAAAAAATGAAAATCAATTAAAGCGTTTCTCCGTTCGGCGATTCCGGCATTCCCGTGAGGTTCCGAAGGCTGCAACTTTTTTTCTCGTCCTATAAGCGCCTCGATCAATCAGCACCGAGAAACGATCGTCTTGACGTTCGCGTACGGTTGAATACGCGGCGAGGTCCTTGGGCGAGATTTGCTGGTTCGCGCAATTACGGACGCCACGCACAAACGCACAGACACATATAGAGAACGCTACGGACGAGATCGGTGATGATAACGCTGAAGCCACAATGAGCCCACTTTATTCACGGGGTCGTCGTTCACGACGTTCCAAGATGCCCGGACGCGCGGAAGTGAAAAAAAAAAACGATAGGAGACTCCCGCGTACGGTTCTGCCTCGCTGCTTTCTATTCGATTCAATCGATACGTTCCTGCGAGGTTTTCTCATCTCGTCGTTGCAGTGGGGGAGAATATTTCGAATCGCGAGTGACACCCAAACAAACCCAAACAAGTGGTAAGAGTGGTCACGATCGAGGACTCGACAAACGGTCACTGTCACTTTTCAATCGTTTTGTTTGGGTGCGTTCAACGCCGGAACGACGACGCGATACGACCACCCCGTCCCGAATCCGAGACGCGACTGAAAAACGCCGGAATGCAAATAGTGACAAGTTTATGCGCGATACACGGAACCGACTGGCACTAACTAGGGTGGTTGCCGTACTCGCAAAAGTGTTCGATAAATTAACCTCCAAGTACACTGCGCTGTACCCTCAAACCGATGTACGTTTTTACCCCCACCCCAGACTCTTCAGCGTGACGACGACAGCGCCGCTCACGGTGCCTCGATCGCACCCGCGGTACGAGAACGCGCTTGAACGTACAACGCGATGACCTTTACTTTCACCTCCTAGGTGAAAGGTCGTCTCAAATAGAGCGAACTTGGAATACCGAATTAAAGCGCAATTTCGAACGGTCTATGAATTATTCAGAATTATCGGCGACCGTTTGAGGCTAAATCGACGCGCTATAGCTACGGTCGATATATTGGATACCCTCGTACCTGGAACGGAATAATTCCCGTGTATGCTAGTGGTGAAACCGACTCTTTTGTTTTATCTCGAAATGTTGATCGTCGAAATGAATGTTCATGTTTTGAAAATATCTTAACGGTTGTGATTTATCGAGCTCGCTTTATCTCGAAACACCATGAGTCACACGACGAATCAAACTACGGGATACAACCTCATTCTTAATCGTAACGAATGATAAACAGCGATAAGCAATTCCGTACTTCGAGCTGAGACGGTTTACTCGAGATTTCTTCTCGCTATTCACTGTTAGAATTTGTCTTTGAGATTTCCGAAAACTTGAAATTCGTGGTTATCATATCGTTAAGATTATGTGTAGATTGAATTGGACAAATTGGGACAAACCTACATTAAGAAAGGAATGGATACCGATTCGTTAGAACTGAAAACGTTTGCTAGAACGCAAGAAATAATTATTTTCGAAATTTTGTTTATCAATTGATGTCGATGTATTACCCGCTGAACACGAATTCACCATGTTAAAACTTAACTTTTGTTCGTGAGGGAACAAGAATAGTGTGAAGGAAAACGAGGAATGCTTTTACAGGGTCAAATAATTTCGCGTTGGCTATGTCTTTGATATAGAATATTATTCTTTTTCGACTTAACACAATTAAGAAATGTGTTAAGATTTGATTACGAAAATAGGTGGTAAAGACGCGATGGATCGCCATTATTCGTAATTGCGTTGCGGTGGCGCGTCGAGCGTGCAGCGGTCACGTCGGTGTACTTTCCTACTCGGCCGCTCTCACGCCAGCGGCGCTCGGGTGCATCGAAGCGTCGGTGTGTCGCAACGCTTGGGGCATGCGCAGTTTTTGCCATTTTGTAACTGTTCATTGCCGCGCGTGCCACGAGCGTGTGTACAGGAGGGTTGTCGGTGCGTCTGCTGCACTTTGTCGGAATCGTATCACCAAATTCTGAGGTAAAGAGACATTTTATTTACTGAATTTGAATTTAATCGTTTTTCGATAAAACGCCGTGGCGTATGTACACTTCGCGGTGAATTTTTGATGCCGCAATGAACATCAAAAGTACGAAAAGCGCGAATGCATCTTTTCCGACTTTAGAGGTTAGGGTAAATGGCGGTAGCGATGTTTCTTCTATTTTGTGTGATTAATTGCGTCGACATTGAAATCGGAAGGTAAATACATCGAAAATTGCGATGTGACTTGTCGAATATGCATATTCGACAAGTCACATCGAATATTCGCATAATTTTTTAGCGAATGCATAAAATTACGTGTTGCAAAGGCACACGATGAATTTTCGAACGAAATTGTCCAAAGTTGTATTCAAGTTCAAATTTCGTCCCGTACAGTCTCCTGCTTCGCCAAATTATGAATTTTGAATAGAGAAATGCAACATTTTAATATGGATAGATATTGCCTCTTTTATATATGGTTATCACACGGAGAATTGCAGTAAATAAAAATTCATATATCAGAGAGTATTGATGAAACATAATATGGATATAAGACAGCGTGACTCAATATCAACGTGTAATAGCAGGAAGAGCAATTCGACAACAAACAAATTCAACACAAAGCAATGATTCATCATGATGATAAAATATTGGTTTATTTGAGAGTAGCGCTACAGCAAAATATGGATAATGCATAGAGAATTGCTAAGAATACGGATACATTTGTGAATGTTTCTTTAATATAATATGGATACGGCAGAGTATTAGATTTTTGAGGCCGTGGTAGAGGTGATGACACGGATTTAATGTAACGAATAATAACACAGATTGGAAACTAAGCGTAGCGACGTAATCAGTATGGATATAAAACTACATACGGCAATGATGCATTCTGTATATTGTAGCTACGTATTGTATCGTACAGAGTATGGATATAACACTGTGTATTGCAACGACCCATATCAGTTATGAAAACTGAGTATTGTTATGTACTGGATATGGATATAGCACTGTGTATTGCAATGATCCTTTTTGGATATTTCGACTGAGTTATTGCGACAATTATTTTTGGATATTACAACTGAGTTATTGCAACAATCCTTTTTGGATATTATAATTGAGTAAGAGATATGGATATAGCACTGAGTATTGCATCGATCCTTTTTGGATATTACAACTGAGTTATTGCAACGATCCTTTTTGGATATTACAACTGAGTAAGGGATATGGATATAGCACTGAGTATTGCAACGATCCTTTTTGGATATTACGACTAAGCAAGAGATATGGATATAGCACTGAGTATTGTAACGATCCTTTTTGGATATTACAACTGAGTTATTGCAACGATCCTTTTTGGATATTACAATTGAGTAAGAGATATGGATATAGCACTGAGTATTGCAACGATCCTTTTTGGATATTACAACTGAGTTATTGCAACGATCCTTTTTGGATATTACAACTGAGTTATTGCAACGATTCTTTTTGGATATTACAACCGAGTAAGAGATATGGATATAGCACTGAGTATTGCAATGATCCTTTTTGGATATTACAACTGAGTAAGAGATATGGATATAGCACTGAGTATTGCAATGATCCTTTTTGGATATTACAACCGAGTTATTGCAACGATCCTTTTTGGATATTACAACTGAGTAAGAGATATGGATATAGCACTGAGTATTGCAACGATCCTTTTTGGATATTACAACCGAGTTATTGCAACGATCCTTTTTGGATATTACAACTGAGTTATTGCAATGATCCTTTTTGGATATTACAACTGAGTTATTGCAACGATCCTTTTTGAATATTACAACTGAGTTATTGCAACGATCCTTTTTGGATATTACAACCGAGT
>JAPYZJ010001715.1:0-31945 GCA_030522765.1 Ophioninae sp. B BG-2022a
GCAAAGGGGTATGTATGGAAAAATTGGCAAAAATCGATGGTCCAACTTTGAAATTCTGCCAAAAATCGAAAAATCATCGGATTTTAATAATTAAAAAAGGATTTTGAAGAGAAAATCATAACGAAGAGATTGAGCACGAAGTGGAGTGCCAAATCCTAAAGGAAAAAAAGTTATCGATGATTGAGTGAAAAAACTTTTTTTGCCCGAAAATCCAAAAAAATGTTGGATTTTTAATATTTTTTTAAATGGTCTATTTTAATGTAATTTGATCCCTTGAGCACGAATCTACCAATAATTTCGCCCAAAACCCAAAATTCTCATGAAAAAATCGTAAAAAATCGTGTTTTTAGAATTCTTTTACGATTTTATATTATATTTAGACGTTCAGTGTCATATCGTAATATGACACTGAACGTCTAAATATAATAATTATTTCGAGGCTAAGCCCGCTGAACGGGCGCGCCTGATTGACTACCTTTAAAAATTTATAACAATTCAGGAGTTGATCCGGGAACCGTACATACTCGTATCAATCGCCTCAGAATTTCACCCTCAACCTCCCATTTCAAGGATGACATTCTGAATTGGGACACCCTTTATAAGATCGCGACCGCTTAGAGAAATCGTTATTTTATTCCGTTGATAATAAATCCGAAATCTCCAAAACAAAATATTCAAAGAAAAGAAACAGTGACGTATTTCTTCGAGGTTAGTGGGTAAAACGATGAAATTCGAGTTAACAATTTCATCGAATTCGTGTTAAATCAAAATCAAAATTGCAATTGATCGAAAATCGATTTTGGCACTTTTTGATCTCTTAAATGATCTCTACAGAATCTATTTAAGTTTCCAGCTTAAAGTATTTTTATACGTGTGTATTCAAAAGAACGATTTTTTCATTGCGTAGTTTAACTTAGAATATGAACTTTGATTAAAAAATATCAAGTCCTGATTTGCATTGAAGTTGTGTAAAAATTATGACGATTTTTGCGAATCGTTTAGGAGAGATTTACTAACTCTTTTTTTCTCCGATATTGTTAAATTATAATTTGCATCTCGAAATCTATTCACCTACTTTCCTTCAAGTTTGTTTATTCGTTATTAATAAGTGACTAAAAATTGTATCTTGACAAAACTTTTTTCCTTAGCAAGGCCACAGACTTTTTAATCGGAAGAATCCAGCATAAGTAGCTATAATGCCGCGGTAATCATTATATCCAATCATTCGTCATAATTTGCACGTAATTTAAAAAAAGAATTTGCAAAAACCAGAAGAGTTCAAAGTTGCGAAGTTTTTGTTTACATTCGAGTGATAGAGGACCCTAACCTATCCGTTTCACGTTGGTGCATCGCTGGAACGAATGCGTCAAGTAGCGACATCGTTGGATAGTCAGGCGCCCGCGACTTTCAAATCTTTCCGTTCATCGGTCATTTTTCCCTCTCTCTCACTCTCTCTCTCTCAGCATACCCTTCGTCGATACATTTTGCCAAGTGCCGTTTTCTCCCCGCCCGCTAAATATCTCACAGCCGAGGATTACGTCAGAGGGAGTTTACGTCACGATACCCCCGCTGTGACGTAGTTTAAAGGGCCTGCCAGCGCAGAGGTGAAAACAGGTGACGATTCGGTAATGTCAATGGCTGAATAACGTATAAATTTCATCCGCAACATCGGGCCAATGACCCGTCGGAGTCTGCGCGTTCTCTGAATTTTCTCGAACACTCGATCAACCTCAAAACTTCATCATTTTTCGTACCTCAAATTGATACGCCAGGTCTGCGTGTCACCTGAAAATCATATTTCCCTCTTGTTCATCGGAGAGCGAAGAATTTATTCTTTCGAGGCTGCCTGATCGTCGACGTCAGAACGGAGAATAAAAAACAGAAGATTCGTGCACAACCGGAATGTGAAGAGAGTCGAGATCAGTTCTGCGAATATTGTAAATAAAAGATATAAATAAAAAGTGTCACGACTTACCATCGCTGCCGGTCGATCGGTCATCCTTTCTTCTTCCTCGAAACCTCCCGAACAGAGCACAATTCTCTTTACGATAATCACTTTTTCAATTCGCGACAATGGTACACGCACTTTACGGACACACGAGAGAAATACCGTGAAAACTGTCAGCCATAATGGATGCTACCTCGCACGGTCGCTGTTTTCGCCGGATCGAAGTTTTTCGTGCGCGGTTGGCAACGCCAAATCATCCCCGTGGCGCCATCACTCGGCGGCTACGCGAACCTCCTTCACTTGAGCTCAACCGCCCGCGAGTTTATTCTTTTACTTCACAAGTCTCAGTTTTTCAGTCCTTCGCGGAGGACTCGGTCGTTTTATGTTATTGTGTAAATTAAACGAGGAACAACGTGTTTGCGTTTTCTTGCTCCTGTGAAAAGCAACGAGGTTTAAGACAAATCGTTATTTTTAAACATGATCATTAACGACCTTTGATCGTTGAACACGAATCCCAGGGACTTGTCGTAAATTGATAATATTTTACAAACTGTGAATTCATGAAATATCTTTATAATAATAATAATGATAATGAGTAATTTATGGAATATGTCCAAATAAATACCTTTGAGTAATTCATGATATATCGTCACTAATTGCATTCGACGTGTAACCTCAAATTCCACTCCAACAGTTTGAGTCTATATAAAAAATTGTGAAACCTCGAGAAATATCAACGCGAACCAATTATTTATTATTTCCCGAGCTAATAACACAATTGGAGAAAAAAGTAACTTTGCCTGCATACAGCAGAAATTACAGGCATGGTTTCTAAGATCGTGAGCAAAATCGACCTAACCTACAAAACCCATGAACCCAGTTTTCTCAATTTTTTTAATTTTTCAAACTAATACTCGACTTTGTAGAGTTCATAAAAGGGCGACTTGGTAATTTCATTTACCTGAAATGTCCGCAATAGATGACTAACGATTGACCATTATACAAAAATTAAAAAACGGCAAGTTTGAATCTTGATTCAAACTTGCCGTTTTAACATTTTTATTAAACCGTTTGTTTACCATTTCGTCGATAGCTGAATTGCAAATACCAATGAACTTTGAAACAATCGATTTTACGAAAAAGAAGAAAAAATACTTATAGCACTCTGGTGAACGGTGAAGTACGGCTATCTCTTTTTTGGTCCGGAATGTAATTCATTTCGAAGAGACGTCCACTGGATTTTTACTGGTCACCGTCTTCGCCGCATGCTTTACACGACTGCAAAGGACATCAACGAATCTCGTTATTTTCATCAACGAATGGAAATGTTGCAGATTTTTAAAAAGTCAAATTTCTCGCAATAGTTGAAATACTAATTATCTTGGTCAGTGTGTTTCGGTATTAATAAATATACATAGTGAATAATATATTAAGACAAGGTCACATTACAATGGTAAAATCTCGTTACATTCGTATCTGGTTTGCAAGATGTTAGCGCTATTTTCTGGAACGTCGATGCAAAGTTAAAAAAACGAGGAGTAAAATACACTGCGTAAAGAGTATATTTTACACAGTGGTTTCGTCGTCGGATTTTCTTTTTATTGGCCCTCAGACGTTGCTGCTTCTCTTCACATTTTATATAGTATATTACGCAATACACTATATTTTTCTTTTATTTTAGCCTGTTCGAAACATACAGGGTATTTTCCCTTTCTACGAACCCGCTTAGTTCCATTTTTGTCCCCATATACTATATTATATTATTATCAATATATATTTATGGGTGTATATAATCATACATAAAATACTATATTATATCTTATTATATACAATATGCACAATATATTATACTCCGAATATAATATATGGACAATATATCATATACAATAACATATTGCTAAATGTACGAATAAAATATAAATTTTTGTTTCAGTAATGCGAATACAAATTGTGTTCGGTTCATCCTTCATCCTCGAGACCATCCATGGTCTCGCCACTGGCCACTTTACTTCGCGTTTTTGAGCTAAGGCCACACATGCGCAAATGCAAAGCGGTCCTCTGAACCCAAATTTCGGTCCAATAAGATAACAAAGTTCGTCCTTTTTTCGCAAGTTTTTGTAATGAAGATATATTACAATTGTAAATCATACAATATGCTGTAGTTTTTCACTGTTTCCTGTTTGACATACATTTTTCCGTTTCATTTTTTGTGTATGTCGAAACAATAAAAGAATAAAAAATTAAAAATCCCTTTTTGTGATCGGCGGTTAAGTTTACATCGAAAAATCGAGCATCAGTTTCTAGAATTCACCGATGTGGATGTTGATGCTTCAATTTTAGGATAAAACATTTTCATCTTTGAGAAATCGCAGTTCGACTATCTTCCTTTTTCGGTTTCGCCCGCGCAGTTGTGACCTAAGCTGAAAACGGGCGTTATTGATGCTAGAAGCAAGACTTGCGAGTTCGTTCGGGTTAGCCGAGTACGGCGGCTTAAATTTTGATTTTCCACGAATCGATGCCGTCGAAAAATTTGCCTGTAGCGAAACCAAAGGAAACCCCTTCTGCTGAGATAAAAGACGAACGACGAATTATAATTTTTAATTTCGTTATTCCAAAATATAATCCGTCTGGGTAAAAACTTGGCCTTTCTGACGACCGGTGGGACCCTTATCGTTAAGAGGAATTGTGCTCTTCGGGAACATTTTAAAAAACGCTTATGTTAAAAGTGATGAACCAAGTTGTGATGCAATACGAAGTAAAACATCCAAATTCCGGAATTATGAAATTCCGTAATGAGAGGGAGGAATAAAATTCTGCAGTTGACAAAAAATTAGCATAGTTGTAAATAGAAACGTCCAAAATTTCTGTTCACGTTTCACTTACACGAGAATGTAGTTCTTCAAAATGAAACTTGAATAAACTTGCAAATAATTACTATACATAAAGCTTGGTCGAATTTTGACAATCCGATGCTCTTAGTTTTTCAAAAATGCTGCAATTCCACAATGTCCGTCATTCTCATGAACATGACACGTATGTTGACAATCATTTTTTAAATTGCTGTAATCCGCATGGCACTTTCTTGAAGCACTGCAGTGCGGCATTCAAACAAGCGGCGGATTGGAGAATATTCGACAGGATTTCATAAATGTTCATTAACTCTTGAATTATTCGAGGCTCAACGTGAAGAGCAAATTTCTTGTGTAAATAAAACAGAAACAAAAATTATCGAGCGTTGTTATTTCGACTCGAACACGAGAACTTATTTTTGGCATGAGATTTTTCCGTTCTTATTGTGTCGCAACGTGAGAATTCACATCCCCCTTATAATATGGGTAATAAGTAGGTAGATAGGGTAAAAAAAATGATTTAGTTTGATAATATTCAGGATTTAGTCGAAACAGAAACGACGATTGTGAATCTTGCATTTCGAAATGAATTTCAATAAAATATATCTTTTATCTTATATTTCCATATTTAATCAAACGTTACGGATAATCTGCGAAGAAGTACGGACAAAACTATGAGTCACGCTTGTACGCGATATTCTCGATCTGTCCGGTTCCATATAATTTTTGTTTTTATTATTTTAACTTAGCACATTCTAAAATAATATCGACGAGACTCGATACGATTCCTTATTAATTTTAGTTTTCTCGTCAATGATTAATATCTAAATGCTTTTTTTCACAAGGTCGAGGAGCGCGTTGAATTTCATCGCCGCCGTTCGGACAACGCCGAATTCATCGAGTCTGGTCGTCGACGATGTAGCGACGAAGTGATCGCGCGTGCGGATATTTGTGGCTTTTTAAATGGCGCGTTGATTTTGCGAACGGTGCCGTGCGTTTCGCGTTTTCAGGCTGTGTCTTCGTCGTTATCGTTGTTCGATCTGTAACCACTCGAACGTCTGCCGGCTCCACCTCCAACAACATCACCACCACCTACACTACCACTGTAATCCGTCCCCGTGTGTTGGGTTTCGTACATTTTACGATTCTCCAAGTAACGACGGTAATTGTTCTCCCGCTTTTTGCGCTGCTCGTCAGCCTGCTGTCGCAATTTTTCCGGATTCATGTGCGAGGTCACCATGTGCCGCGTCAACGAACTCATGAATTTGTACGTTATGCCGCACACGTCACACGCCAGGATCTCTTGATTGCCATCCTGTTTCTTCGGTTTTTCATGAAACAGAGAATTAGACGAAAAACGTTAAAGATATTCGACAATTGGCACGGTTAACGATATCATCACGAGAAAGGGATAAAATATCAAAGGTAATTATGCAGTTTATTGACTTTTCCGAAAAACAACGGAAATTTTTTTTTTTACCTCAAGTTACTTTCATTGGTCACGACCATTGATATTTTATCGGGGGAGGCTGACTTTTCTCAATAATACCATAAGTTATGGGGTTTTGAAGTTTCCGTAAACTGAGAGAGACAATTTGAAAGGGGACAACCACGTTCATCCAAACCAAAACATATTTCATCATACGAAATGCATACATTGTTTTTCTTAGCAACGAAAAACAAGAGGAATCGAAATATTTTTAAATGTCTCATTTTCTTATATATTTACGGAAACTTTAAAACCCCATAACTTATGGTATTAATGGAAAAATTCAGCCTCCCCCGACGAAATATCGATAGTGGCGACCAAAATGAAAGCAACTCATGACAAAAAAAAATTCGATCGTTTTTCAGAAAAGTCACCAATCTGCATAATTACCATATTAAATAAATGTGTAAATGCTCGAATGAATGTGCAATAGCCAGATCCAAAAGTTTCTACGTACGATACCGGTGAACGTTTTCTGTTTGAAAAAATCGACATTCCTCTCCTGGATCGAGATATTACTTCGACTTCGAGAATGTATTTGGGCAATGACATCTGTAGACGATCTTCGAACTTCACGAACGTTAGATCAACCGCGGGACATTTTTTTCTGAATGTCAAGTTCGGTCAAAGCATCTTGGGTATAAGAAATTATGAGAAAGATACGCAGCCGAATATAAAGAGAACTTACTTTTCTTCAGAAAAAGAAATATCTTACCGCCGAATTTGGAAAAGCTTTCTCCGGAGACTTGAATTTTGCACATTTTTTTCTTTCATTTTCCAGCATTGTTCCGTAACAAATCGAAACCCAAAAAATTGGCTGTTATAAAAAGGCAACATATAAAAAGAACATGTTGCTCTTGGTAATAGGTAAAAAATACCGTATAGCTCTTCAAAAGTGATATTTGCGATAATTGTGGGAATACGCGGGAGCCGGTAACGTTAATGCGAGATACCTCGTGACTCCCTGGTGATTATCAATATTTGATCGTTATCAAAACGCTGTTGCCCAAATCTTAAGATCTAAGGTGTTCTTAACTATACCATATTCGGTTGTTCACAAAAAGCTTCGAGTACGACTGGTTGCGTTTTAATAAAGCATGTTCGAATAGTACCGATAAAAAAAAGCACATCGAACGGAACCTCAATGGATTCGGCAAATAAAATTGCAAACATAACGCACCGTCGAGAATCATCGCCACGATCACCAGTGCTCAGTACGTTTTTTTTTTAAGATTAAAGAAAAAACAATCAATAGTGAAAACGTCGTCCACTTGTTCGACAAAAATAGACTCGAACAGTAATATTCGTCAACAAAAAAATAACTATTTTTTAATGATCGAGGAATTCGGGAATAGTCATTTCGTAGCACGCCGAGTATTTCGCTCGTCGTACAATAATCTCAGCGTTAAACTTGAAATGAATTCGCGTACCGAATCCTCGTACTGAACTCATGTTTGTAATTCAATGGTATTTTTTCGACGTACTTGCTTATGCACCATCATGTGACGCTGCAAATTGTTCAACCGATTAAATTCCCGACCACACACCTCGCAGTCGAATTTCTTGTCCGGATCGTGGTTCTTCTTGTGAAGATTCAGATCTGCCGCTTGCAGGAAAGACTTGTGACACACGTTGCACGTGTGAGTACGTTGATCACCCGCCAGATGCGATTGCTCGTGTTTCGTCAGCGCGCCCTTTTCCAAAAATCGCCGACCGCAATAGATGCAAGGTAACGCGCGCGACTGTGGGTTGTGCTGGGTGAGATGGCGCCGCAACGCCGTCGACGTGGGAAAACTCTTGCCGCATTCGAGGCAACCGAAGGGACGATCGCCGATGTGAGTTTTGCGATGGCGCGCCAGAGTATTTCGGTCCGTGTATCTGCAATGGAAAAATCATACATAGCGATCATAAAATTTAGCGTGGAATATTGTTTCCGATTGCCCTATGGAATTTCGTAAGGGCTGGGATAAGAACACAGCGGAAATTTCATAAAGCTATGATTCTAAAGAAAACATAAAAACGATACGTGCTTTTTGAAACAAAAAAAAGATTTAGCGACGTATATACCTTTTCGGACAAAGATCGCATGGGAAATTTCGAGTCGTTATGTCCTCCTCTCTTGCATGCTTCAATCTGTTGTGTCTCAACAATTGGAACGACGTCTTGAAGCTTTTCGCGCATAGTTCGCACTTGAGACTGTCGGTGGTCGGTATTATGACCTGTGTTCTCTGCAGACCATTCTCGTCTTCGGATATGATGAGAGAAATAGTCACGGTATTGTCCTCGTTCTCGGGATCATTCGGGTTCGAACTTGAGGCGGCATTCTGGTATATGAACAGCAAGTTTGTTATGGTTCATTTCGAATATTGCACATAACACGACTGACGTGTTAATCAATTGGTTTACTATGATCGCGTGATAATTTACTTAACGCACATCTATTTCCGGAACGATGAAACTATCGTCGTTGAAACCTTTGGTTTCTTCGACCGGTGCCGTCGGAGCCGCGCTTTCTTCATGATTGTTTGTATTCTCGGTAATCTCCTGCTCATCGTTGGTGTTGTCCGCAATCGCATAATTCCCGTCAGCGGTTAGATAAACCGGTTGAAGCGTGCCACTTTCGTCCTTGAAATACAACTGGCCGTCCTCGTCCTCGTGCAGGAATATTTGATCCTGCCGAAACATCGTTGCGTCTTATGGTTTGTTCAGATTTTTTTAGTAAATGGATTACAGTCAAACTTTATTTCCACGACACGATGATACGAAGGAGTTTTTTTTAGTAACCACGCTGCCTTTTTGAACTCTGTTTTCTTTACGATATTTTTAAGCACGAAGCTATTTTTCCTTTAAACCATTGATTTTTGGAATTTTATCTATAATGTTCGAAACCGTTCCTAATTTTTTTTTATCCACTTCCATGACCACCATCAAAATGTAAATGATAATTACGTATATTCGTATATATTGTTCGGGATTTAGCTTCCATAAAATATCATTGTTCACGTCACATGTATTAACGTAGGAATTTCGTTTTGTTCTCAATCCCTACAGAAATGATTTAGCAACAACCTTAAGAAATATTTTGTAAGAAACGTCGGATCAACAAACCTGCACAGCCTCTTCCTCCGCCCCAGCCTCTTCCTCTTCCTCCTGATTCTCACTGGTACCCTCGTTTGCCCCCTCCCACTCTTGCTCCTCGTGCTCTATCGGTTGTTCCGCGTACTGATGATACTGACCACTGTCCTCGTTAACTGACTGCGCCACGTAAACAGTTTCCATGTTATCACCCTCGTAATATATCGTACCCTCGATAGGTATCGCGTCATCGTCGGGGCGCTCCATCTGCACGGACAAATCATGCATCCATTCAAAATTTCGTTGTTTCGTAAGTTTCAACGGAACAAAATCAAAAAAAGATCTATGAATAAAAATGCCGAATTTTATATAAATCATAGAATACCGCATTAATCGGTGATTCAATAAAAATTGTGGATGCATATCTGTCGGATCGAGATATTTCATCTCAATGAAAAGAAACGATACAATGGAACGTCTCAACGAAGCGCTCCAAACAATATTTCTCCTTATTCAAAGAAATGAAAATAAAATCAAACAATTATCACTCTGGTACAAGCTTCGAATCGTTGATTCATTCATTTCTTTCAACGAGGATTAGGAAAAATAAATAAAAACCCATGCATCAGGAAGTACATCGTACTTTCATGTGACGAGATGATTCCTCTCTCATCGCCTTGGTGTTACCACTCGTCGATTTCTTCGATCCGAGTACCGTGTACACCAAGTCATTTTCGGAACTTTTAATAATCTCGTGTTGTTGCTCCTCCTCCTCCTCTTCCACCTCCTCCTCCTCCACTCGTTCCTCCTCAACGACTTCGTTCTCGTTTGTTTCCAAGGTATTTGTAATGTTTCTGGCGTCGACGTAGTCCAAAGATGCTCGTGTCCTAGCGAGCTTGTAAACTGGCTCGGCGCTCGTTTCATTGGAGGAAGAGTAATCAGGGTCCCTAGAGCTGGCCGTTCTCTTTCCGTTTATCGAGTGGACTCTTTGGACCAAAGAACCTCCCACGTTACTATTCCTCCCAGTGATACTATTTTTCGCGCCGCTCTGTTCCAAAACTTGTTGCTCGTTCTCCTCGTCCTCCCAATCTTCTTCCGCGTCGTAAGTTACCGAAGTGGATCTTCCGTTAGTCTCGTTGCTCGGATAATCCTGATGATACTTGGACAATCTGACTTCCTCGTAGGTGAAACTGTCGCGTGTCGAGACTCCCTGACTGTCCTCGTCGCCTTGACTACCGGATGCGTAAAAGTCTGTACTCGTATCTCGAAGTTGACCCAAATCAGTGACACTTCTGGATTCTTCCTCGTTTTCCGCCTCCACAACTTCTTCTTCGATCATCTCCTCTATCTCCTCTATCTCTTCGATTATCTCTACTATTTCCTCGACATCGTCCGCTTCTTCCTCCAGAACTTCCGACGCGTAAACTATTTCCTCCTTCACGGACATCCCTTGTTTGGCTATCGTAGTTGGCGTCTGAGCTACTTCCACTGCCAAATGTTCCATCTTTGGTTGCGTCTTCCTATCTGAAACATCAGCAATCCGCTCTTCAGGGTGCTTGTTTTGACCATCCTTTTGTTTTATAAAATTTTTTTTTTAAATCGCTTTTGGGATGAAATCACTGTTCAATGGAGATTTCCGTTGGCTACATAACAGAATCGCGTTCTTAATGTACATTTTTAGTTTAAGTATTGCCTTACCAAAACTCCAAATTGAACAGCCGTTAAATGAAAACCTCATATTTTAATCTTAAAGATCTGTACGAGTACACGATAGAAATGCTTGTCTTCATGATATTCAACAAAGTGAGAGTACAAGAAATTGAACTAACATCATAGTGGATAGCCAAACAAAAAAACGCGGTACGATTCGTGGCGGCAAAAATTTCGGGAAGGCTGCAATGAGTCACATCATTAATGAAACTTACTAAACATTTGAGCATTCTTTTTTATCACCAACACGCACGTACGCGCGCGCGCGTTCGTGCACTCCTACAAGAATCGATATAGAACATTAACGAAATATATATGAGCATACTCGATTATTGACGAAGGACTCGTGTGTGTTTACTGTGTGAAATTTTAACGTAGCATAAGTATTCCGAATGAACTATCACGAGTTTTCATTCCTGCAAAAAAGACGCCCTCCCCCCTCTAGGTTTGGGCGCACGGTTGGACACAATTTGCGTTGTCGCGGCAAGCGAGGGTCTCATTGTTGCGCGGTAAAGTGATGCTACGAAAAATTGCTGGGTTTAGAAATTCGGAGGGTTATTGTTCTTTTCAAACAAAGCGAGAATCCTGGGTGATCAATCGATGTGGAAAACCGCGCGATAACAGGTTAACAGTTTACTCGATGCATAGTTTCTTATAATGGCCGATTTTGCTGTTCTATGTGTATACAAGCAACGACGAAAATAACGTATCAACAGACCCACTGGAATTCCTAATAACGCGGCAATACTTGGTGCAAAGTGTTTTGGGAAAATAATCGAAGATCACTACTTCGTAGAATTTATCATTATAATTGAAATTCGTTCTCGAACGCGGTCGAGTCGCCAGTCGGTACGGGAATGCCTTGCATTTATCAACGGACAGCAAAATGGCTACGGGACGGGAAATTGGGCGCGATATCCCGCGGCTACGCTTTCGTTCAACGTTTTCTCCCAGACAGCAACGAATCATTTCGTTTTTCTCGAATTTCACAATACGGGCGATAAAAACTTGTACTCACTGTCCAACGGGTTTATACTTACGCTGACGAAAATGTATCTCAAAACGTTTTATTGAAAAGCCTTTTTTACTCGGTCGATACGCGATACACGGAAAGCGACATTTCCTTGACCAGTGGAGAGACGCCACCTTAAACGGCGCCGACCGAGGAGGGTTTGTACTCAACCATTGAGCGCATGCGCATCTCACGGCCACTCGTGATGCCTCGATGCCATGCTTCGCGTATACGTCACAGCTATTGATACGATTGGTCGACGATTCGTATACTTTCAATTCCCTAAAAAGTCACTAACAAATGATCAGAGGATACTACACCGGTAACAGGACCAAAATTGTTAAAAATAATAAATGCTGCGTTTCATGTAACTTACTAACTATTGCGTCTAATTTTACAAGTCTTCCGACTGTTATTCGGTTTAGAGAGGGAAAAATGCCTTTCGTACCACGCTAAGAGAAAAAGTTTCGATAAAAAAAATATCTGTCTTCATTTACCCAGAATAAAATCCTAGGGGAATATTTGGACAAAAATTTTTTTACCGAGCGATACCTCTCAAATGGAGTTCGTTAAATACGCAACGGCGCTGCGATCGCTCGGGTTCTCAAACGAAGATAGATAACAATAATAATTTACATCAGCATCATGCAGTCTCGTCGTTGTGAGCCGTACCTTAAACGATTGTTAATCGCGGTATATCTAGACTGTTTTTCGCGCCCAATTTCATGAAACACGCGGGATTTCGTGCCACGTTCGGAAATAATAACGTATATAAACGATAGTGTCGATGTTGAGTACGGTAGATTAATAAAATTCGGAATCGCGTCAAATGTAAAGAAAAATTTTCAATCTCCGAAGTTACGGAATTAATGTACGAAAATTGGCCGGCAATAACGTTTTTCCGAACACAGCTGCGACGCGTACACAATCGAGAGCAACGTCGAGCAAGGACGGCCGTTCAACAACACAAGCCTGAAAGTTGCCAAACGACGAGGTAAAGGTCACGAAAGAGGAGCAAAAAAAAAAAGGGTACAGTCACAGTTTATATATCCGTATATAAAACGCAATGTCGCAGCCGTCGGTTACGGCATTTTTCAATACGCGCAAGCGACACGCGAACGAAGAAATTCGCAACAAGAGTAAAGTTCTGATTTTGGATCAAACCACGAGAAAAACGATCGCTCCGTCGAGCGAAAAGATCGCCGCGTCGATAAATTCATTGGAAAACGCGGAGTCGGAGGTGAAAGGTGTATCGGAGGAATCTGAGCGTTCTCCCAGTCCCAAACTCGTTTACGCCGCCGGCTCAGAGACTAAAGCGTCTTCGGGCGCATCCAATAATCACACCGATGCCGCAAAGTCCGCCGTTAGGGGGAAGATGACACCGAAAGCTGGAGCCCGGGCTCGAGTCGCACGTACCAAAAAGTTTGCCGCTCAAGACGGTCAAACGGACATCAGAGAGACGTTTTTAAAAATGAAGACTGAAGAGACCGTCAAAGCTACAACCAAGACGGTGCCTTTTGAAAAAATGGGCATGCTCAGCCCAAAAAAGAAACACGTTGAGCCTGTTAACCGGGACAACGAATCACCGATGGAAAACGGCGAGGAATTGTCCGCCGTTGGTTCTCTGACTCCGAAAAAAGACTTATTCGCGGATAGAATGTGCAGAAAAGAATTGAGTCTCGGCGAAATAAAGAAGAGAATCAACAGATCGTCAAGGCTGGATGAGTTGAAAGCTTCCATCGCCAGGTTTAAGAAGTGTGAGGAAAAACTTGAGAAACTGGAGAAACAGTCGGAGCAAGAGATCAAAAAGCCACAAATTCGGAAGTTCCAGAGCATTGAACTAGAAGTTCCCATCAGGTAAGTGAATTCTATAAAAGATTTATTATCAAGAAAATGAAATAATAAATTTTGCAATTGAAAATCATTGGCTTTCATAATTTACTCTGAAAATTCAAAATTTTGATAAACCACGATCTTAGCAATGTACTCTAATTATTCTACTATCCAAATGTAAACAATGATTTTTTGCTTGAATTTGTTAGTCCTTCCAAAGTGGCCCGTTTGCCTAACAAGTCTATGCAGAGCCCAACGAAAACTATAACACTGCCACCAAGTGCCAGTCCGCAACGCCGGCTGCTGTTCGCCCCGAAAGAATCACCCGTGAGCCCTGTGAAATGCAGCCCAACGAAAGTTCCAGCTTATCAGAGATACCAGAGCCTCGCGGATAGTGGTACACCGGCTTTACCGTTGCCCTACCACTACAGGTTCCTAGCAGAGGCTTTCAGATGCGTCGACACGGTAATCGAACAAGAATGCCAATGTTTAGAACCACAAATTATTTCACTGTACAGCCGTGTATATTTGAAAGTTGATTTTATTCATCTTTTCATCATCGTTTCTGCACATTATTTTTCTGGTTCGATACATGCTTTTATCGGCTACTTGCGACCTGTTCATTTTTAATAACATTATTGGTTCAAAAGGTTTCAGCTATGCTTTACAATCGCAAAGAGGTCATCACATTCAAGAAGCTCAAACCAGCCGTTCAGGAACTTCTGCGTCGTAATTTCACTCTGGAACATGTAGCACAGATAAAAACGATTTATCCCGATGCCTACACGTACAGCCAAGAAAAATTACGAAATTTCGGTTCAACCTCGAAACAAGATAAATACGAGCTGGTACTGACGCCTGTTGTGGAAGAGAAAGACGGAAGGAACACACCAGATCCGGACAACATTCTGAAGTCTGCTTCGGAAATGAGCATGGGGCCGGGAGTTATGCTCGATAGACGCAGGAAGTTCTACACGATACTCTTAGGTTCGTTAAGTAAACGTACTACATTATTATCACTATATTTTGCGCTATGAAATTAATGAGACATTCTCGATAAACTCATGGTCTAGATAAATACGAATATATTTGTTTGAAGTCTTATTGGTCCTACTTTTGGAATGGATAAGTGCACTGAATCACAAATTTGATTGGAAAGTTTAAAAAATTTAATTTCTTCTTCGATGTTCTAGACAAAGTGAAGGAGAAGCATGAAAAGTTCCTACTCAGCTTGGAAAGCCCGATGCACATACCGAAAGAAAAGATAACTCGTTGGCATCCGGAATTCGATGTCGAGACTTGCGAAGCTATAGAGCGTGCTGATTTACCGGAAGCGCCGAACGTCGAGAAGACTCACTCCGCCAAGGAAGTGCTCGGTGAGTTCGTGGCATTAAAAAGTTAAACGTTTTGTAAAAAATACCGAGTTTCTCAACCGTATCGTATTGACCGAAACAACGAGTGACGAAACAAGTGCCGCATTGGCATTGCATCATTCAACATTTTTCTTCGGTGACCCAAATTAATCATGAAACTTTTGTTCGCATTACCAATGACAAAACGAGCGATTTCGCAATTTAGCCGCGAATAACGTTCCTTTTATCGCGCATCAGCAAATCTTGATACACGAAATGGCCGACAATTAACGTAATAAACGTTCGTATGCATTCAGGTGTGACGAGACTGCAATTTATGGACCCAGTACTCAATTATCGTGCGAGTAAAGCACAATTGCGTTTTTGACGAAAAAAAAAACATTGTTTAAAGCATACATTGCTGTGTCTCTCCAAGTATACGAAAATTTCATTGGCACCCGGGCGAATTATTCTTTATGATGCACGCTCAGGATATCCGAAGCGAAAATACACATCCTTGTTGAAACGAATCCAAAAAGAATTAATTAATCGCTGCAATTGTTCCGATTTCGATGAAAACTGACCTGATTTGTTTACGCTAAATTTTCGTTGATGTTACAATCGACATACGAGTTCTAGTTCCGTTTTCTCATTTAAGGACTATGCTTACGTTGCCGAATTTGCGAACGCGACCCTGATTTGACGTAATGTGGTTAACCGATCAGCAAATACTTATCTCGAGCGAATATTCGAATTCGAAGAGAGAAAAAAGAACATGTATATAAACGCGTGACAGCTGCAACGGACAGAAGACATTTAAAAGTCTCGAAGTCAAAACTACATCATGCTCTCTATCGACAACGGATTCAAAGTATCCTTAAGCAACCGTCAAGTTATTGCAAGGATCAGTGAGTCCATTCGTACTTTGTATTCTCGCGGAATTCAAATGACTCCCTAGAGATTTTCAATCTCGAAACTTGAATCTGTTTTTGTTCAGAAGCGATTCTTTTGAAAACAAAAAATTGTAGCTCAACATTTCCGGTTAATGAATTATTATTATTTTTCAAATATAAAACTTCGTCCTTGTTGCACTATCCAACAAGTTTATGATGTAGTATGGAATTGAGAGATAGAAAGACAATTGCGAGATCATATCTGAACTTCGACGATTACAGAAATGGAAGATCGGCAAAATGACTACCGGAAGTTACAGACAATAAATCGCTGAATTATATCGGTATATTAAACTGCGAATTTCACAATTTTCAGAAAAAGCCAAAACCCTGTTCAACTGCAACACAAGAATGGAGAAAGCTTTGCAAAGATTGGCTGACGCGAAGATGACGTCAAAAAGTACGACGGAGGTTTCGACCATGACGAATTCAAACACCGTTGCCTCCTTGGACGGAACGCCGAAAGAAGTGGAAATTTCCGTGGTCGACACACCACCAGCAACACCAACAACGCAAACTCACTTAACTTCTGCATTCAAAGGAATTCCGAAGGCCCTTCTCGAGCGAGTAAGTTTATCTTTTCTTTTTCACAGTATGAAATTAAATATCCCAAAATCTCAGGCGTATTCGAGAAAGTACAGCGGTCGAAAATCCAAAATCGGAATATCAATTCAAACGGTTTCTTTGTAGATATTAAAGATCGGAACATGGAAAACGAAGGTATTGAACAAAAAAAAATGTTGCCAAACTGCTTTTCTCTCCTAATAAAATAAACTCATAGATATAGTGTTCACGTCCCCATTGAGACTTTGTATGATAAAAGTTAGAAAAATATCATGCGTAATTGAAATTAAAAATCGTCGCATACATTAATGTACATAAAAAAAATGTCGCGCAGTGGTTGGGCGGGATAAATCAGCTGGAATATATATAACACGTTGGGAAAGAGATTTCCAAGGCCTCAAGGTCACGAAGTAATTACAATATTTGCTGAGGTGCATCAACGATTTTGTCAGCTGCTTTTATCGTATCGCCATATTTTCCTTCAAGCTTGAGTGAACCAGTTAACGATGAGCAAATATACAAAATACGCGTCACTTTGGTATATCAGGTACGGGCGAAGCAAGCAGCAAAAGCATTGGAGGCGATGACTCGGACCCCAACGGCCGACAAAGAGGCCGCACTCTACTCGAGGCTTCCCGAAATGGTGAAAATTCTACGCAACATCTTCGTCGTTGAGAAAAAAGGAGTCCTGCCCCTCGAAACGGTTATCATCAAACTCGACAATTCCTACAGAACGAAATTAACCCCGAACGAACTCGAGGAACACGTCAGACTCGTTTGCAAGCTGTTGCCGACCTTCGCGTGTCTGCAGAAAGTACGCCAAATCGATTATCTCAAACTGGCGAAAACGGCCGATATCGTTAAGGTCGTTAAAAGACTCGAGATTCTTGCGAACGATAAAATTAAGGCGTGACCGAATATTTTTCTAAGATAATCATGAGTGAAAATATTCATTGAGCTGGCCCACCGTAAATGACGATTATTTTTCCTAGTAAATTAACAAAACCTAAATCCGAAGTTATAAAATACACCGGATGGTTTCCTAAAAAATAATCTTTCGTATCGACTAATACCGTAGAAAGTCTAGTGATCGATTGAATATGTAGAATGAATTTTTTTGTATACGTAGAAACTATGCACGTTTTTTTGGTTTTTTTCACAAGGCACTATGATTTTGTATTGAAAAACAGTATGATATAATATTCTCGTCTTAAGAAAGGTCTCGAATTTGCTTTTCTGTTCGATGCCAACGATTTCAGTTTGGGAAAACGATTTTTTTTGTCAATACTGTGCGAAAATGAATTTAAGTCGCGTTTCATACATTTTATTTTTGGTCGATACTATCAATTGTACGATAGTTGAATCTACTTTTCCAAAAATACTTGTCGCTTGTTTCCCATCATTTGCTCTATTATTCCATGATTGCATTTCATGCGACAAATTTTGCGAAACGACATAATTAGCCAAAAGAACTCGCCAATATTGGATTCAAATGTTTAACTACTGTTGAATAGCTGGTCACGAATAGATCCACCTCAATCGTCTACTCATTACATTAATTAAATAATTAAATAAAACCATAATTCAGGAGAAAATCCCAAAGGCTCGGCCATACATTTCTTGACCGATCACTCGTTAATTTTCGCGTCACAATGGATATAATTTTTTTCCGTTTAATGTTACCCACATAGTTTGTTTTGCCGAATTGAAGAACCAATCCCAGCGCTGTTGTAATCATTTTTCAGGCTCAATAAAAGAGAACAGATATTCCGAAATTCTAAAGAGTATCCGCGTTGACATTTGAAGCGAGTCAGCGAATGGAAATTTCTTACGTGGTGTGGTTTGAAAATTGAATTGAATTAATATTAATCCGGTAAAATTACAAAATTTGCCGCACAATTGGTTACTGATCGAAGAAGAACGTGTATTGTAAACGACAATATACCTTTGACTCGACAATCGACTTTTCGCCGGGCAGTTGTAAGTGCTAATTACTACCATGCATCAGTAGTGTACGCTACATCAGTAGTGAACCAATTGTGGAGGCGCCAGACAAGTTCCCGTACATTCATGTAGTATTTAAGATAGGAACGGCAATGCATATTTTTATATTATGGTATTGTAATAAAATAAAGTTTCTTTTCAAAGAGATCGTATCAATGGTTTCTTATCTATATAACATTCATACGTTTCACAGCAAAATCCGAATTTTTAAGGCATTGATCGTTCAATGTTCAATGTTAGTGGTCAATGTTAGAAGTTCCTAACTTTTCCCAAGGCTTCGATCCGCCTAAGGTCGAACGTGTTTTTTTTCGATTCTGAAATAGTTTTGAGGGTCTATTTGATCGTTAATTTTTCGCTGATTACGAATATGCCCAAGTTTTTGCCAAAAGTACAAAATTAGATTAGGAAAAAGCAAAGAACATTTCTAGAATATTTTTTGACATTTTTCCCTAGAAATGGATAGTTTAAGGCGAAATGAGTGGTGGATTTGTCTTCAAGGTATAAAAATACATCGGCATGGACTTGCGATATAACACTAAAGGTTCAAATATAATTATTTCGAGTTTTGTTTGGTTGGGCACCCACTACCTAATTCAGGAGTCCCAAATTTTTAATAAAAAATAAAATCATTAATTTTGGAAATACTGATGTTCACTTTTTTTTTAAAAAAACGTAAAACGCTAGTAAAAAAAAGATGGGTTATGTGAAGTTATGCTAATGTTGCACATACCCATATAATTCCTGTGTAATAACCTGGTTCGTGATTAGAAGTAAAAACATGGCGCCAAAGCTCTACAGATTGATTTACCGTCAGTCGATGGAAATTGGAATGGGACCTAGCGACGTAGTACCTCGATGTTAACAATACGTGCCGGGCAGCTCTAACCTGGAACAGTTATTGCCGAAAAATTGAAGGAAAATTTATACGATTTGGAGTTTTGCACACTACGATAATGGTGTTTTTATCAACGATTAAATTTGCAAAGAAGGCGAAGAGCAAGTAAGCCCACGATTGTATAAAATTCGTTGTACATTGCGTCAATTTGTGAGGTTAAGGCGAATAGGTACCGCGATGAAACATTGCGCATAACAATCTAGGATTTGTGCAGATTTTTTCAATTCTGAGTTCAGTGCTATCAAAAATTTTGTACACGAGCGATAAGTCTTTATCCTGCAAATAGGATATTGAGCGAATTTTGGGTTTTTTACAAATAAGTTGAGAGCCATCGCGAGTGTTCAGCAGCGTAAAAACAAAGTGCCCAAAAAATGTACAATCCTGCGTATATTGTTGCAATTCAAACATTCTAATATTTTCATGATACATAATTTTGCTGTATTTGTTTACGTTGACGAATTAGCTCTGACTAGTCTTCACTTACAGATTTATTTTAGCTCTGGTCGAGAGTACAGTCTCTGGACACAAAGTACAGTTGGTACGCGAAAGACTCGCCGAAAAGATAGAAGTTATGAGATTTGATCCTTACAGTAAGTATGATACTATATCTCCCACCCATTTCAACAACGGACCAATATTGAATATTTTTATTGTTCGTAACACTCTAGAGCTTGAGGATTCTTGTCCATTTCCAGCTCAGAATTCTCAAGCTCTCGAGTGTCGAATTTTCATAGTGATCATTTTTTATGAAAAAATACGTTCGTAACAGTAAATTCTCATAATTTTTCTCTTTCAGTCCAGGAGAAAGCGCTTTATAGAGAGAGGAAACGAATTCGAAGTATTTAGAAGAAGACCTACTCGCAAATGTATACAAGTGATAATTAAAATCATATGTTATAAAAAATCACTGATCCACGGATACTTCTGTAATTTATCGAAACGGGAATTGTAGCAAACATGTTTGTTTTCTTTTTTTCAAAATGAAGGATTAAACAAACTGACAAGGTATCAATAGATATTGAAGGGCCTTTTTGAAATCAATATTCTCCACTTTTACAAAAATGTGCTTTGGCTTTTATTATTTGCTTATATCTCGAGAATTCGTTTTTTAAAACTCATTCACTGATGGTGTTTTCAAGGAGTTATCATTTAAGTAATAATCAAAATATTTTTCACCCGTGTTGATTATATTTCGTATACCTCTTTAAATGTTTACTGACGTACGTATAATGTATACATACAAAATTACTCGCAACAACATTACACCTGCGCAACGAAAAAATTCTCATAGAATAACTGGCGCCGCGTATGGTGAAAAAGAGAATTAAAAAATGCAGCTGTTTTCAATGTACGGGATTCGTGGGGTCTACTTGCGACTAAACGGCTTCGCGCGTTCTGATTGGTCGGGGTTTGGTGGCTCCGAACTCGCATCTGAGCGGCGAATCGCTCGACAGCGCTAATGGCCCCTGCACACTGCGAGCGATGAGCGATATCCAATGGCCATTTCATTCTCATAGAGCACTTCCGTCATACTTGAGCTCGCATTAGATATCGCTTGTCGCCCATAGCGCGCAATGTGCAGATGCCACAAGCCTCATTCTCAAAAATATCCGTCTCAACGTGGTTGTAGACTGTCGCATCTCAATGCGCGATAACCAGAGCCATTGCTAAGCAGACGAAGAGTTGATGAAATGGCAGATGACCGTGATGAAATATTCTTCACGGTCACATAACGGTACGATGACGGTAAATCAACCGAAAAATATAAGTGGATAAGATACACGCCTCCGTTATCGCTAAACATAGCATACATAAGTGCATACCCCATAAGGGTATGCACGTACATTATCAGGTGTTGTTATCAGGCAAAAAAAATGATGACTTTGCAGACACGCAATGCGTAGTCGAAAAAATTTGCATGCTCATGAAAATGTTTCTACTCGTGAAAACGTCAGAGTATGTAGAAATGCGTATAGTATTAGGCGTGGGTCGCCTGAGCGAGTGTTAACAGTCGCCATCCCGTCGCGAGTACCGTGTATAAATGTGCCTTTCAAGTATTACGTATTTGCTAGTTAGTAGTTTAGTAGTCAACAGTTTTCCAAAGTGTTCTCCGCTAGCCTGGAATGTAGAATAACAAGTGATGTCCGGTTCAATGGACAGCTTATTTCATCGGTGCATCCGGAAAAAACTGATCAACTCGACGTCCTGACGTCCATTTGTCCACGATCGTAAAGATCCAATTATACTTCCTATGCGGAAGTGATCAATCGCAACACATAATTGTTATTTTTGTTTTCAACGGGCAGCGACACATCGTGCGTGCGCAAACATATGTTCAAAGAGAATCTGTCAAAATAGAAAATTCTTTTGTTGGTCGGCTAGCGAAAAAGGTGAATAAGAATATGACGAGCTATCCAGCGTAGGTTATGTATGCTTCTTATTCCACTGCAAATGCGAACTCTAACACCCCTTAACTTAAACTTTATGTACATAAATTTTATCTTTAAAATGCATTGTATTTAAAACTAAACTGCTAACTTTTCCATTCCGGGCGCAAACGCGTAGTGTACGCGTGTGTGTGGGCGACGTTGGGTTCTCAACCACTTTTTTTTTTGCTGTGCAAATTGCACGATGCTGTTTTTCACTCTCACCATCATAAGCATGTGGATAGTATATTAACCTACTTTACAATGGTGATCAACGTATACGCCTGGAATTGTTGAATGAATGATTTGCATCGTCGTTTCATTTCGGAGCTGAATTGTCTGATCTGAAGTGGATTTCTGATCACCATTGGATTGGATTTTTAACATCTCAATACAAGACACTGTGCTGCTGTAATTTTATTAGGCGAAATACAAATTAACAATGAAACTGCTTTAAATCTATGTCTCATCATTTTTTGTATTTTAATATATAGATATATATATCTGAGCTCTAATAATAAGCCTCATTAACCTACTTGGCACAATAGAGTCCAGGGTATCAGTGAAGCAGGTGGGGTGGAGAAAATGCTTTAGTGTTTCTCATAAGGAAGTGACAATGTCTATACGCCCACATAAAAGTTTGGAAATGGAATTTCCTCATTGTGCCTAACAGTAAAAAAGTATCGTCAAAAAAACAACAGTTTTACATGCACTATGTGAGCTGATCCATTGCATAATGGGGGTATGCAATGAATAAAAGCTGTGTTATGGAAGAAAGAGAAAAGTTTCCTTTCATGGGAATTCTCTATGTGACCATTAATTTTACCATTATGTATTCCATTGTTGAGATGAATATTATTTCAACATTTGTAGATTGGAGTATTCACTGAAATTTCTTAAATTTTCTATTGAAGCTGATCAAGTAGGACATGGATTTCAAAGGGCTGCATTGAAGTTATTTCTAAATAATAATATATGTATAGAAAGTAAATTACAGTTTGGCTATGGTATGTTAGGCGGTATGTAACGAACAGGGGTTTTTGTATGTAAAATTGGCTTTTTCGCCGACTTATAAATAATACGAGCCTCAGATTTAACCCATTAAATTGAAATTTATATTAAAAATTCTCATATTTGTTTATGTCTTCTTTGCATTCAGCCACCTTCAAAAAATGGACAGTTCCGAGTATGAATTGGTCAGAAATATGACACTACTGTTTTTCTTCGAGCGACTGATGGATAAAGGTGGACCGCGCACCTTGCACGACCTCAGCTGTCAATTCGGAGCGAAAGGATTTACAAAAGAAATGCGGCAGATAGCCGGGGGTTCGCAAAGCGGCTTGAAGAAGTTTTTGCTGCAATATCCATCACTTTTTGTCATTAACGGCGACTATGTTTCGGTGAATATGTTTCAACCTGTGGTGGAGGAAGACGATGGCCTAACGAAAAGCAATAAGCGTGACTATGCCCAAGAAGCTGTAGAGTATTTCACAGATAAGTTGATGCAGTACGGTGCTGGGACTGAAGTTCCGATAAAGAGTTTACTGGGACACCGATCCCAAGCATCGCCCGAAGTGCGACACATATCCGGTCAGCACTACAAGGAATTCAGGGACTTTCTGGCTAAACATCCCGACGATTTTGTCGTGTCGGAAGATAACGTAATATTGAAGCGATTCGAAGGAATTGCGGCGGAACCGTTTCACGAGCTCGAGCCAGACGTTCCGGTCGATCAACAAATGACGGCGAGATTGATTGACTTTTTCACGAAGCAAATAGAAAAAACGGGTTCTCTTCTGGTAGATCAGTTATTAACGTTGGCCTCGGACGCGTTTCCGGAAAAATCATGGATAACTATGTTCACGACTTCGCAAGATCTGTCTACATTCCTGAAAATGTTTCCGGACGCGTTCAACGTTCAAAAAAATGTCGTTACCATAAATCATCGGAAATCGTTTGGCACTACGGAAATGGGTCAAAACGCTAAAAATAATTTGCAATCATCGCGAACAGTGGACAGCGAAACGTCCACAATTATATCGCAATCAGTGCCTCAGGAAGAATCAGTGCAAAATGTATTGCCAAATTCTACCTCGTCACCGAACGAATCTTTAAAAATCGAGCAACTTCCATGCGGACGAGCGTCTCCGATAGAAACTAACAATAGTTCGCCTCCTTTGAGTTTGCAGCAGCAAACTTTAAAGCAGCGTATAAATACACTCGTCATGAAAACTCTCGCTGACAATACCGAGAAAGATCGATCTCTCCAAACATCACAAATTGGCGATGCCTGGAGAGTCAAGGTGCTTCAGCAGACGAGAATAGTTGTTAATCCGAAGGAATGCTCACAAATCATCGAGGATATCATGAAATCGACGCACTCTTTGTCGCCAAATGGCAACGTGATCGTTTCCTTCGACTGTGAAGGTATCAATATAGGCGCCAAAGGTAAATTGACAATTGTACAAATCGGCACGATGCTTGGCCAGATGTACGTTTTCGATTTGTTCACCTCGCCCACTCTGGTCAAAGCTGGTGGACTCTGCAAGCTACTTGAGAGTCCAAATGTCATTAAGGCAAGTTTAACCCTACTTTTGATCGGCCGATAATTTGATCCGTCACATTCATCGTCATTAAAATATCGATCGATCTATTGATTGATCAAAAGTCCATGTCAACAAAAAAGAATCGCGTCACCTCATTTTTTAAATAATTTCGAGGATACATAAAATTCTGCATTTCTGGACTCGCTGGTTTGTATTGTGCTCCCCAAGGTCATTGCACCAAATTGTTTAAAATCAGTGAGAAAGCGATGAAACGTTGTTTCTGAATTTATATCCTATTTTGCAGAATTAATTCGTATATTCCGCGAATATTTTTTAGTCACAGACTGAATGCGAATTTTAAAATTATCTTTTTTAACAGGTCGTACACGACTGCAGGAACGATAGCGTCAATCTTTACACTCAATTCGGAATTACATTGTGCAACGTTTTCGACACGCAGGTTTGTATATTCAAGTGCACAGATATGTCCTTGTGGTCAAATGAAGGATCCCCAGGACGATAGAGAGGAAAGATCACGTGACATCTACAAAGATACTCCGTTTTGTTTGAAACGCTGTTTTTATTTTGACGCAATGTTTCGTTTTCTCGCTTAGGCGGCCCATGCTGTTCTGCAGTTTCAAGATACGGGAAAACCGGTTTATAAAGTGAAAAACGTAAATCTTACGACACTCTGCGAGACGTATGGTGCATCGTGCAATCCCGTGAGAGAGCAATTGCAAAAGAATATATACCGTCGCGATCAGCGATATTGGGCTCGCAGGCCAATGACAAGGGAAATGCTGTTTTATGCCAGTAGCGATATTCTTGGCCTTGTACCACAGATCTTCACGGCAATGTCCAAGTGAGTCACGACCGAACCTTCGAATATCACGATTTAATTGCCATAGACGAAACCTTAGCTGTAAACTACCTAGCAACGTTAAAGTACCATTGAAAATATTGGATAATCCGAAACGTTCCATTTCCCTCAGGCATTTGATAAAAGCCCCTCAATCGTTTTTACATCAGCGTTATTATTACAAATTAAGATATCTATTGTTTTCATCATCGTTTTTAGACTCATCAGACCGGAATCGCAAAAACTGTTTACAGAATTATGCGAGGAACAAGTGCAGATGCATATAAATCCTGTGGATGTAAAAACTCGCAAAAAGCAACGGAAAATTGACACGGAAGTAGCGGATCTCCGGAAGAGAATGGAAGAAACTACCGGGAAGAACATTGTTCTGAGCAATCGAGAAATACGATTGCTGCGCTATCTAGTTCTCACTGAAAGTGAAAAAGAGAAACTCAAAGGGAATTGCAAAGTTGCGAAAAAACTGGAGAAACTTGAAAACATGGGTCAAGAAAAAGGCGATAGTAGCGACGACGAGGACGACGACGATAGGAATGACGATGCAGAGTTTCCAAGTTTGGAAAGCTGCACGTCCGACAACTCTCAATCTGGTGGGTACATATAAATATACAGCACGGAATTTCCTTTTTCGATTACTCGCCGTCAAGTTTCATTCACGTTCGAGTGAAAGCGTGGAAGCCAAATATCTTTAAAAACCTTTAATTTAACTAAAAAAACAAATGAGCAAATTTAACGAAAGTGCATGGCTGTTGGTATTTTCATTCGAAGTGAAATTGGTTGGTGTAAGATAATTAACATTACATGTTTAGTAGTACACTCTTTGTATCAATAATTTCTGGATCGCAGGTGATGTTTTCTTTGGAAGAACGGAAGACGGTCTAGCACTAACAGAATCGATGCAGCTCGTTGACGAAATTTTATCGGATGGTCAGATCGAGAAATTGGAAGCCATACTTTCGAACGTCAATTATTCAAACATCGAGGCTTTTGGGAGTCCACTTGAAAACAGTAAGAACTCATCGAGAAGATGTCAGCAGTGCGCGTGTCAAAAACCATTCGGGAATCGTACCGAAAACATTAGTGAATCTATCGCAGATGCGGCGTGTCAAACGCTCAGCACTGGCGACATAGTAATAACGAGGGTTTACCTAACGGAAGAGGAGAAGGAACGCGAGCGATTGCTCAGCTCTTCGAGAGCATAAGTTTCGGGCTTTTAAGGTTAGAGTGCGACTGTTGGAATCTCCAATCGAATTTAACCGCGGAACGAATGCCCAGGACTAGAATATCTTCAAGCATGTGCCTCATATATGTTTTTGTTTTTCCTTTTGGATTAGGATCTACGCGTAGCCCGTCGGGTGTGCATTGAAACAATTTCATTGATAATCGATAGATCGCACGCTGCAGTATCTTCCTTCAGCAATGTTTACGAATCAACGGAGCTGTAAAAAGTAGCTACAAGTTTTCCCTCGTCAACCGTGGCGCGTTTGTAAACTCGAACTGCTATAACTGCTGTAGGCTCTCTTTTATGACGGTGCCAACCAATGAACGATGTCACTGAGGGCGGACTTAACATTACTCTCGTAGCGGAGAGTTTTCTATACCCAAAGTTCTCTTCTGAAGCTCATTGTGATTCGTTCACCTTCAATTTCACGGGATGTAGTCAAATGTCATCGATCAAGAAAACCAAACCACGGCATCTGACTGCAACTGTCAACCATTTCTTTTCAATAATCGATTATATCGTTTAATTATTATTTTTACGATAAAATCGGTTTCTCCGTAGTACCGTTAAGGGCATGACGAACATTGACATAACCTCACAAATTTTCGAAATCCGTTTTATCCGCGTCGATTAAGTTTACGGCGAAAAATCGAGCATCAGTCTTTGTAGAATTCATAGAGACAGAAATGGATGCTTGAATTTTACGATAAAAATGTTTCGTTCTTGAGAAATTGCGATTAAAAAATTTCGACTATCTCTCTCGCACTCGTGTGTCACGTGGTACGTCTTCGACATGTCCTTAACAACGTCTATTCGAATTCTGAAGCGATAGAATCTGTTGTCATCGTTAACATAAGAACGTCCATGTTAAATGATTTAAATTAAATCACTTTAATCTATTGTTGCCCCATTAACGTATATCGATCTTTCACGAGTAGGTATTGACGTTAGTTCACCTGCGAGTAATTTAATGCCCGAACTGGACTTCCGAATCAATTTAAAAGCCCAGATGTTCATTGTATAATCGAAAAAACTAACGAACCCATATCAGCCGTTGTAAACGAGCGATCCCGAATCGTTAAATCCAGATCGCTTCGGGTAAAAATTGTTATTGAATCGTGAATTATTTTGATGTTGCATGAATTGGTTATAATACTCAAAAAATGTGATCATGAACGTAAACCCCGTGCTGGAAGAGAAACTTCAATAGACAATAACGCGAATTGTATGTGGCAACATCAGACAACGACACGTTTCTATGTTGTTTTCGTCACTCGTGGTGCTTTAAAGGAAACATCGTGTAATTGAAATTCCGTAAACGAATGTTGTTAACTTTCCAAAGTGGCCTTGATTATTATTACGGAGAAGCGATGAGGAAATTTATTTGCTTTGCGCAGTAAAGTTTCAAGAAAAAAATATATTCATCACTAAATTAATCCGAGCGGATCAATCAATTATTAAAGAATCGAACGCCTTTTTTTTCTCGAGAACTTGCAATTCGAGACTTCGGCTGTCGACCGAATTATCTTTTGGATGATCAACAATACAGGCCGGTTTCCATGACATCGGTGTTTAGAAAGGCCATATTTCTTCTATGTAAATAATAGACTTCTGTTCATAATATGTCTTTGCAAGGATAACCAAATCTACGTGCATAATATCCTACGCTTCAGTTTTTACTGGTTCTTATTAAGACACTTCGAAATATTTGTCGGGCAATGCGAACATTTCGGGAAGCAACGGTAAATTAACTTGGACCCTTCCCGTTTTATTTAAATCTAAACACTCCAGCGTTATCAAATGAAATATATAGGGTTCTTTTTTTTAACCCATAGAACTATATTTTAACCCTGAGTAAAGGGGTGAACGGTGCAGAGCTGGTTGCAACGTCTCATTACTCGGAAAGTTTGGGTTTGGTGCCGAAATGAGCGACCTTCGTTTTTTTTTTCTTTATATCGAATGACGATGAGTAACTGTCGCAACGCTTGATTAGAAAACCTTGTATGAATTAATCATCTTAACCTCGTCGCATGTGACGACTGTTTTGCTACTAAAACCGTGAATACTAATTCGAAACGTAAAATGAAGTTATATCATTTATAAGAAGCAACACCAACGAATATTTGTAAACATTTTTAATAAACAAGCAATCAATAATTCATCCAATGCTCAATACTATGTGAACAACGGGATGATATATACAACTCCACCGAATTGTGTCTTTATCCCAATGACCTATTACTTTCTTGGTTTCGAGTGCTATTATCGTTTAACTGTCAATTACTTTGACATTTAGAATTTATTTTAGCAGAGAAATTAATTGTTCTTTATCGAAGTGATCGTTTTTTTTTAAATGACAGAGTTATTACAGTATCTCGTATTTATTGTATTTTTTAAACATTATAAAAATAATGTTCAAATGTATAAAAAGTAACGGCTCATAGATGAATGACAGTAATTTACAATAGAAACGTCGCGATGTTTAGTATATTTCTCTAATATGATTTAAAAGTCGAGGTCGTTATCACTTCCGCGCACTTTTCGAACGTCGACTTTTTTCTTTATCGGTACTAGGACCGAAAAACGGATGCCGAATTTTTAGGTTTGACGGAAACGGCACGGATGTAGCGTCCAGGAAATCCGAGGTTTGCTTCGAGCTGCTAGGCAACTTTCGCCTGACTGTGATTGATCCAGCCGGCGTGACGTTTACTGAAAATAAACATGTGATTGAGTAATAATATTAAAAAATATAAGAGTTGTTTCACTTATTCATAATTGAATCACCTGAATCAGCAATTTATCTTACTGACCGAATCGATAGTATTAACACAAAGGTTTAATTCATTATAGTATCTGAAAATGACCGTGCATCATCCTTTATCTTCCAACTTTGAAGTACTCACCTGCTTTGTACGGTCGGTTCTCTCGGCCGGTATTGAAAACCCAAGTTAAACTGCATCCACTTTTCTTGCTTACAGCGCAGTATCGATCATCATCCATTTTCAATTTTGATTTTTTTCCTAAAGACAGAGTCTGCCCTCTCAATTTCCTCGGATCTACCTGGTAATGAAATGTGCAATGAATATCGACATGAACATGAAAAATATACAATTTTGAAACTTGTAACGTTACTCACAGTCTTTGGAATATCTATAACCCACATCTCTTCGCTATCCGATAGGTCTTCTAAACTAAATGTCGAGCGAGTAGGATTTGTTACGAAGGTATCCTCTTTTAAAAAATCTTCGAGCTGCGACAGAAAATATCTAGGTTCATATTTGATTCATTCAGATTTGATGCGCACAAATGTTACTTACATTGTGCGGTCTCGGCGTATGATTCTGATTCCATTGTTCGGTTTCCATCGAAGGGTTATCATAATTTTCCGTGTGTATGGAAGAATCTGTATGTTCTGATGCTTCGAGACTCCTTGATTTTTTTAAAATGCTTTTCCGTGCTCCGTCGCTCGTTTTACCGAATGAACCAGGGGATTGAATTTTTGTATTGATTTGGATGGATTTTCCCACCTTTTCTTTGCTTTTACATTCGACTGGATTATCCATTAAGATCATGGATTTATTAAGTGCCGTATTCAAGGTCGTTAATGAATCTTCGTGATCGGAATATGACATGGTAGAAAAAGCTTAGGAACCACCTAAAAAAAATCGGTGCTATTGATCGATTAATATTTATGCCTGCGAGAGCTAATGTACTGGCTATGCAAGCAAAGCAAGTTCAAAAATTCAAGAATCCAAAAATAATTCATAAGTAATTCAGTAATGATCAATATAACTATTACTCTAACCTTTAGCAAGCTTGGAGATTGCTGTACCATTTCTCTCTCTTTTTTAATCATTTATTCCAGAGCAAACTGTGTTACAAGAGGATGGGAACTTTTACGCTTAAATAACTGACCTTTCTCAACTATATATATTTTCCTAAATCTGTTAACAAATCAGAGTTTTCAAAATACACGTGTGTACCTTAGAAGGAAGTAATGAGAATAAATTTTAATAGTTGAGTTTTCAGATTTTTAAATTGTAATAAAAATATTAAACAACGAATATATACTCACGTAATAACGATGGAGGAGAATGGTAATTGCCGCCAATGTAGCGAAAACGATTATTTTATTGCCATTCAAGAATTAAAAATTCCAATACATTTACAGTGAGGTTAACTGAACTGTCAGTTTGCGCAATCGATTTTTTGCAGGCAACGGAAAGTACGGGTGGAATAAAATATTCGAAACAACCTCAAGAGTAAACTCACACACGATTACTAATGTAACGGAATAGAAAATCGAAACCGTCTAGACATTTATAACGTCCGACTCGTTTTATGCCATCAAACGTGGAAAACAATACAGTATTTTATTTCCTACAGTTTTGAAGGTTATGTGTGCTATTCCACGGTACAGTCAACATTCCATGGTACAAATTGGTATTTTCGTTACACGAAATGTTCCGCGGTTAGTGTTTCACACCGCCATTGGAGCGCTACTTATATTATGAGATCCTTGCATGCCCGCGTATACCTCCTCGTAGTTAGCCGCGACACGTTGATTAATCAGCTTTTATTTTTACTGATCGTTCGGTAGTCGTTTGGTAGCGTTTGGTAACGCATAAAGATCGTTTGGTAGTTTACCGTTTTTTTTTAAATCGAGTTTTAAATATCGGCTCATAAGTTCGCCCCCGCGCTGCAACGAATCGGACTTTTTTTTTTACGAGTCGTTGAGAAGCCGATTGGTAGCGTTTGGTAGCGCATTTATATCGTTTGGTAGTTAGCCGTTTTTGGAAAAATCATGATTGTCAAGTGGTTCATGAGGGCAGCACCCTCCGCGCCGCACTAGCGCCAAGCGGCCGTGATATTTATGCATTGGCGAGTAACCAATCACGACTCTGCACTTTGGATACATAAGTATTAAGCGTGCGGATAATGTCGTGACCGACTACCAAACGCCAGGGACGGAATACCAAACACTTCCCGCTCTAATATTGACATTACGGAAAAGAGGAGAGTAATTCGTGATCACTGGTACATTTCCGACCGGGTAGACCCTTTTAGGAATCTCAGAATCGAAAAAACCCGTCTGGAATCGTTTTTCGCGTTTTCTGGCTAAAATATTGACATTACGGCCAAAAGGAGCCTAATTCGTGATCACTGGAACATTTCCGACCGAGTGGACCC
>JAPYZJ010001716.1:0-25391 GCA_030522765.1 Ophioninae sp. B BG-2022a
TACGTTTTTATCAATAAAAATAACATTATATAACACTTTAGTATGATTTCTTCAACCTCCAAGAAAAAGTGATCCGATTCGCCTCGGTCTACCCTACCTGTGAACGAGATAAACGGAGACATTAGTGAAATCCTTCAAAGGGCGAGAAGGGAGAATTACGTAAATGGAAATAATACTTTCGTAAAAATTCTATGTGGAAACACTTTTCGACAATGTCTTCGTGTCTGGGGAGGGACTTTTCGAGGGCATTTTTTATCGTCGTTTTTTCCCTCGTTAACGTTTATAATAGAAATAATCATTAAGTTGAGAGTACAATCACATTTCTCCCTCTAATAAAAATTTTGCATCTAAAGCAATCTCTTTATTGCAATAAACGTCTCGACCTCACTTTCATCTAATACGTAAATATTCAGAAGCGTTTTCTTCTAAAAATCATATATTCTCGTATCTTTTCCCTGACCTTGAAGATTTGAAAAGCAAAGTCGTTTAAAAATAATTTATAGCGAGTCAAGGGAAATAAAAGAAGAGTGGATTAAGAGACTGTCGTTGTTTGTTTCCAACGTCGTTCGACTCTTCGTAACTTGAGCATTAAGATTTTAAACGTTCCCCAGACGTAACCGGCGCTTCCTGACTTCCCAGAGCGACGACCAAGTATATATAAATGTTAAAATCCAGTGTGTGAGAGAAACAGCTTAAGGGGCTGTGTGTAAGAGAGAGAGAGAGCCAAGGAGGCCTTTTAGCGAGGAATGTCACTTCACGTGCTACGACAGAAGTCACTTGGCGTAAGCACGGACTCCACTCTCGTGCTAATGGTGAGTTATCCGTGTCTCGCGAGCGACTAATCTTGCAATATAGGATCACATAATTGACGAAAATCCGGGCCTGGAGTGGGCGGGGTATTCGGCAACAAAGGAATACGAAGGGACCGAACGATAAAATATGTACTCGGAGGTGGAGATGAAATTTTCGTCGAAGTTGGTCTCTTTCCGTTCATTGTTCGCACGTGTGTACCGAAGGGAAAGGGCGGCGTTACGCGATGTTTTATTTTTGGTTCATTTAAGGGGTTTGAAAAAAAAATAGTGTCAGTGACGACGAGAGGTAGGATGGGACTGTCCTGTTTGCGAAACACTCGAAATTTGACTTCGGTAAGCCAAAAATACACATTCCCCTTCCCTAAGGGATTCCGTTTGTATACACGGTGAACTGAAACTCGAAACGAAAATCTGGACGATATTGAAGTGGGCGTAGTTTAAATATAATCGAAGTTTTTTGTCAATCATTATATCGATGACATTCACTTTTGACATTATTGCTTGACTGCGTGTAGTCAAAAGATATGTTTTCGATATTATGGAGAACATTTTAAAACAATAAATAAATATCTGACTGGAAGCTAACTTCGATTTTTTAGGCTTTGATCGAAATATAAGCGGAGACGTTTGAAAGAAGACTATTTAAAGTTCGGATATTAAAAAATACACCAATTTCTGGCTTTTTATTGTTTCAAATCACACTTTGAGATTTCACTCTGTAAATCGCAATGAAAGTTTTTTTCCGTTTATTTATTATCATTGTAGATCTTCAATAACTTCCGTCCTCAAATAAGGCTGAGCAATCGTTGGATTTACTTTCGCACCCTTGATCAATGAAGAAACACAATGAATAAGAGAAATTTTTAATAAATAATTTAAAAAAAAAATCCAAATTGCCTTTAGTGAAAACTAATGAATATGCTTACATGGGCTAATTAAAATCGACATCGATTAGAAGCATCGAGTTGTTTCTTTTTACCTTTCAGACCACCCTGTATAAGAATATTTGTGTATGTATATGTGTGCAGCAGCTACCTAACATGTAAAATAGGATTCAGGCTGCAGGGAACGTCCCTGTATACACAGCTGAGGAAACCCTTTCAAAACAAGCGCGTTTGAGCGTTTCCAACATCGAGCTCCGCCGCGTTATAAGCACGAAAAGAAAACAGAGTGAATTTTATTCGGGGACAAGTTTGAACGCGTTCGAAAGCTTGGTAGGTAAAAGGCAATGATAATAATAAGATGACTCGTAATAACGTATTCGAGATAGCAAGTTGTCTCCAATGACCCTAATACGGATTCAACAGATTCCATTATGATATTCATTTGTAGGATAAAGAAGGTCCCGTTTTGGACAAGAATCTAGGGAGGAAAATCAACTGCACAAAGACGTCACTAGATTGGGGGATGGGATAAGGGAACCCGAGTTTGGAAAACTATCTATTGAAAAGCAGAACTGTTTTTTTTTAGGAACGAAACGTTCCTCAATCGATAATGTTGCTCTTTGGGAAGTTTTAGCATCAGGTTATATGGATCAGGAGAGAGAGAAAGGCGACTCTCACGTATAGGACACATTCATGTAAAACACGACTCGGATACCGATCTATTTATAGAGCGATAAGTAGCAAGGGTAGATTCCCTCAATGTAGAATACAAATAAATCCATTTCTAAATCTCGGCCGGAATATTTTTCTTGCCCTAAAAAAACTGTATGCTAAAAGGCTGAAAACCGATTTGATATCTTGTCATAACACAGAGGCTTACAATAACACGAGTGGGACTTTCGCTTATCGCGGATGTGATCCCCTCATTGACAAAAGACTCAGTGGCTATTCAGTTTTTTTATCTTCACGAAGTTTGCGAGTTCGCTGTACAGCGGGATAAAGGAGGAATAGGTAATGACAGAAATAGAATGACGAACATTTTTCGAATGATAGTTGAACAACAAAGTACGGAAGCGGGGAATAATATAAAGAAAAACGAAAAATCAGATTATTGTTTTAAGTTGTAAAAAAAAAATACCGTACAGATACGAACGATTTACTCCGCAATAGCATTTACGAAAATAGTCTGCCTTCAAACGGTTTGCGATTTTTTTTTTATATACCTATGACATTCTCCCCTTTAAGGGAGAAACGAATGTGGCGGTGGTACAAGAGTGGTCTTTTTTAAAGGTAACTTCCAACGTCGCATAGGTGAAAGAATGCTTTAATAAGATTTTTTCCAAGTTGTAAAGATTATATATAAGGCCCCGTGAAGAAGGAGCTGCGATTTCGCGAGATGTTTCATGACTATCCAGAGCCAGAGATACCCGAGCAGTCATGCGTAGAAGTTCCCCAGCTGAACAAGTGATTCCTTCTCGTTCTGATGAATACCCCCGTGTACAAGCGAAACGGGTAATTAGATCGTCGTTCGTTAATGGTTTTCCGCGCGATTCTCTTTTAGAATGAAAAGGAGAAGGTTGTGCAGAGGGCGACCGGAGTGAATTCATCTCGTTTGGCCCCGCGTTCTTTGCAGTTGAAGATGATGGCAACTCCTCGGGGGGTAGTTTATTTTGGTGTCACGGATTTTCAGATGGAAGCTGGCGTTCATCCTAAGAGCGAATATGCCAGGTCTGAGAGTACCCGGTCCGTAACATCTCGTCTCGTTCTCTGGTAGCGCGTAAGCCGAGAAGCTCACAAAGGTCCATTCATGGGCTCCGCTGTTTCTCCAGTAACCGGTAGTCCTCTGTGCGGAGCTCACAGTCATTGCAACTTGGCGCGTATCACGGAAAAGGGGCAAAAGCAGCGTGGCCATGAGATGATGAAGAGAATGAGAAAGAAGCCGGATAGTAGATGGCAATTTGGTCTTCGTCTCGACTCCCGAAGAAGCTACGAGACGTTTGTGGTTGTGGTCGGTGTGAAAGCACAGAGGACAGATGGGAGCAGACGCGGCTGTCACTCAGCTCCGTCAAAGGATCATCCCGGTTCCTCCAATCTACCGTATCGACTTTTTGCAACGAGTCTTCTGCGAGACAACCGGAACGAACGATGAAGTAGGAATGGAAGACTCGATCATCTTCATAGCCAGTCCTCGACTCGCGTAATCGCGCAGTTCCAAGAATTCATTTGAATGAGAATGTTACGTTAGTAGTTGTAATCGAAGGGAAAGAATAGGGACGAGTCTCTCTTCATTATTTCCTTACCACAATGGACCATCCACTTACGTAAATTCTTCGAACGGAGTTTACGTAAATGATCACGTTCATGGAGATCCTTCTATCGTCACGTGTAACGGCTTTTCTTCAAACCAATTTTCGATGATGAATTTAATATAGCCAGACAACGATCATAATAATGATAATTACAATCAATGGCAATTTATAACCGGGTGGACGCTCGAGTTTCCTCGTGATTGGGTAACGCGGTTGAAGGATACACGAACGACGTGGAAAACAAAGCTCTTGGCAAATTTGCATGTACGTGGCTCGTCTGCGGTCTTTTCGCTCCAGCGGACTCGCCCACCCTTCTCCTCTGCGAATGTCCTCAGGGATTTGCGATTCAAAAGGGCCTGACACGCGCAACCCATCGGAACGCCTACCACACTTTTTCCCTTGGGATTGTCTCATGCGCTCTGGTATCAGCAGCAGCCGCGGTAACACCCTCGGTTTCATTCGATTTACGTCGTCACTTTAAATTCTATTCTCCGTAGTCGCGATGGATGAACGACCGTTTTGTAATTTATAGGGGGAAGAAAAATCGTGGCCCTTCGCGTGAAAAATCCTTGTTGAAAAAGTGAATTTTCTTAGTAGGAGAGTTGATTGAAGAGGCACTGCCATTGATGATCGAATGACAGTTTGTGAGAAATGGTGAGCAATTAGTCGTCATTTGGACGGCAGCTGTTGCGCAGCTTTTCATGTGACAAAGGGCAAAGATACGAACGAGTAGAAGATGATACCGGCGATATCGCTATTTAATAATCTTCCGATTTTCCAATCGATTAACTCATGTTCAACCCTCGGGGCTTCTTTTTTCATTTCTGACGTTCCCTGGCCGTTATTGCGTGAAGGGCGCGAAGGAAAGAATACACGGGGCAGAAAGATGTACGAAGGGTGCGGGCAACAGTTTAATATAGGCCGCGCCATATTTCCAGCGAAGGGAAAAGAAAGGGCTTGCCCGTAGAGGGTAGCGAAGATCGTGGGCCTGAGCATTTCAGCAGTTGCTACGCGAGTCGATGAAGGGCACCAAGGGCGCTACTTCGGCGCGTGTACTACGTATTCGACAAAGCTTTCGATCTTAGAGCTCAGACCTCCTTTGTTTCGAAGCGACAGCAGTGAATAAAGCACATCAGGTCGAGTCGGGCCTTCGAGTGGCCCTTGAACCAATTAGGAAGGTCTCGCAGCGATATTTTTTTCAACTCTTCCCTTCATTCTTTCCCTCATTCCCCACGAAAAAAATGAGTTGCCAATGAGAATGCCAACTAAATGGTGGTTTCGGAAATTCCACAGAATTCCAAACGATTTCCCAATGGCCTTTCCGATTAAGGGAATCACGGGACCGGATCTTTTCAGTAAAAAAAAACTTCCGGTTGTGGCGCGCTCTCGTGATCGACCAGTGTTCGAGATCGGACGAACGGCAGTTCGATTGACGTCGTCGAGAATCAACGTTTGATCTGGTCTAATGGTCGCTCGGATAGCACACGTGTCAATTAGTCAATGCAACGAAAAACGATAATCGAGGCGCGATGTAGTGAAACGCATGTATACCTCTCCTGCTTCGCACAAAGTACCGGTCATTGAACGCTCAGACGTACGAATAATTGAAATTTAAAAATACTTGATATTCGCCTCTGCCTCTTTTTTTCTTGGAGAGCAATTCTTTTTCTAGGTCTACGGAAGAGACTACCAGTTTTAAACACTAAAACCACACTTTTTTTTTCCTGTAGGTGTAAGTTTATTATCACAAAATCTTGTCAATGTTTCAGAAATCTCCGAACAGCTGTAGAAACAACCAATGCGAAATTTCGTTTCATAAACGATCCACAAAATTCAGAATTCATACTTTTATCCGATGGCTTCCAGAAAAGGGGTGAATTTTGGGAAGATTTGGAACTTTTGCAGATTTCAAAGAAAAAAAAAACAGCGAAAATAGTTATTGCATGATGGAAACGACTTCATGACTGATCTATTCTTCCTCGATTTGGTATGACCGTGTTCTCTTCCGTTTTGGGATCACAAGGTACGTTCAGACTCTATTAATTTTTCTATCTCAAGGTTCGTTCGAATGCTCGTGCATTCCGTGATAAATCACGCACGTCCCCCTGTTCCACTTTGTATACCGTAAGACCATACGTAGAGCGCAGTACGTGCGCAACGCGTTCACCAGATCGTACGAAGGATCGGAGAGGAGAAAGCGAGCCGGAGCTAGGGTTGAACCGAGCGCGGTATTGCGATGAAAAGAGTGCCGACAATGGAGATCGGTGCACACCACTCAGTAGCGCGGGTGGCGCTGACGCCAGGAAGGGGGTGCGTGAAAAAAAAAAATGAAAGCCAAGTACGTGCGGGGGTCTGGAGTGCCCCGGGTGCATGATTTCGTTGACGCTGCTGCTGGTGCGACAGATGTAGGCACCACGTGTTGCCGATTCGTACCGCGTGCACAATGTGTGCGCCAGGAAGCGTGGAAAATACGAAACGCTTTCTAATTGAGTAATCAATGGGTGAATCCAGCAGGAGAGTGTATTCATTCACGCATTTCATTTTCGAGTTGAAACATAGTTCGACCAGCACGATTGCGCACCTCCTTTTTCATTTATTTTTCATTTTGTGCACGAATCAAAATTAGGGAAGCGTGATTTGATGTGCTGGAACGTGGAACACTGGATTTTATGGGATCAGGTTAAACAGGTTATGAAAAATGTTTTTGTGTGCTGTTGAGGATTTGCTAGGGGGGATTGATTTGAAGATATTTGATAGTGCGATGGTAGTTCATCTTTAGGTGAATGGTGACGAGTCAGAAGAAATTAAAAACTCTGCATTTCCAAATCCGGCATGGGAGTTTTCGAAGAGGGATGATGTGTCACTTCTGAACATTGTTTTTATTGGCTAGGCTGTTAACTTTTATTTACAACGAAGATTTAGAGGGAGATTTAAAAAAATTGACGATGTTATGACGTTTTGCATTTTTTTAACTTGAAAAAACCCTATGATTTTTTTAACCATAACATATTTTTAAAACAATATTTTTCGAAAATTGTTTTATCTAGAACAGTCCACGAGCAATTAAAAAGCGTGAAATTAAAGATATATTTTTAACGAATATAATTTACCCGAATGGTTCATTTCTGTTCATCTATACGTATGTAAGACTATATATAAATCGTGTGTAAAATCCTAAACTCGTAATCCCACTAATCTCACGACAAAAAGCAGGAGCATATTAAAAATCGAGCAGTTTCTTTTTTCGTCGTCAGGCTTCTGCAGACCCCTCAATTCCGTGCAATTAACGATCAATTAAATACAAGCTCGAAGAATTTAATCACACGGCATGTAGAGAGAACGTTTATTCTTTGTGAAGAAAAAAGAAACATGCAGCGGCTCTTGACATTAACGAAGATTAAGCTGCTGCCCGGTCTCGATTACAGTAATTCAAGCCTTATTTGCTCCAATTTATCTTTACATCCATCAGCGCGCGATGTGGTGCGTGCCGAAACTCGAATTAAGCTGTTTCAATTGCAGCCGTGGCCGCTCCAACAGAAACGTCAAAACCCTCGTGAATTCAAATCCACAAACAAATGTATCCATTTTTTTTTTCGAACGTAATCGATTAATATCTACTTTTAATTATCGTCCGTATGCAGAAGTACTTCCGGGATTTCTTTTATTGTCCCTGAAGAGGCGAAGGGTTCGAAACTGTGGAAGGGCCTGGTGAAAAGCTGATGATTGTCTGAAGAGAAAAAGGGGTGAATCGAAGCTTCGCGTTCCAAAACTCTAATGGGAAAGCATCGGCCCGTATATCGCTTATAGGCTGGCATATTCTGTACAATCGTGGTGGGAGGGAGATCGAGGACGAGAACGGGGAATAGCAATTGGGCGGGGAGATATGGAGACTTCGAGATCCACCGAGACAGGGAAGAGGACGATGAATCAATCTTTCGTAATCGGATGAAAGCATCCGGATTGTTCGCCGGCTGGGGCTCCGATGAGGGTGGAGGGAGTGCCCAATTGTCGAAATCAAAATCCTAAATTCAAATATCGCACTCGAAGTAATCACGCCAACTCGTCACGCGCGCTATTCGTGGTCTCCCTGACTTTAGGGGTGGTGGGTGCTAACCCGTACTTGCACACAGGGTGACTCGATAAGTAACGTCCGAAAGGAAAATCTAAATACCTCGAAAAACTAGCATCACTGAAATCCAACAACATTTTTTTGTCATTTTTTTTCATTTCTTCTTTTTCACAACTGTAGGGTTCGTTTCATTTATTTCTGTGTTTCATTAATTCATCTACTTCTATAATTAATATTACATAATAATCTTTGTCTCATTCCTTAAAAACTTTGCGCACTATTCATTCAACAGTGTATTTCACCGTGACGATGATGCATGAAAAAAAATCCTGTGGGTTAAGAGAAACTGAGGAGAAAAATCTTAAGGCACTGAAGAGAAAAATCAAAGATTATTTTTTTTATGAAAAACTAAAAAAATATAGATACTGCAATCAGATGCCATTTTTTTATATAATCGTATTTATAAGTGGGTAAGGAGAAATAAATTTGAAGATATTTGTAAGACATTCTTAATTATCCAGTCCAAAAACGGGATCCAAAAACGGCGATGCGATTGAAAAAATTCAGCCCTCGTCGAGATCTCCAATCATACTGATATTCAACGTTATGTGTATATAGAGGGTTCAAAATATATTTTGCCTTCATGTATACAAGTTGCGTGTGTGTCAGATTGCGAATATGAGAGGGCGTGGAGGGGGCAGAGAATATGAAGGGTTCTCCGGTTGAGTAAAGGGCCTCAGGGCACAATGGGCTCTCGTCCCAGCTGCGGGTCGTTCGTTCGACCCTTTGCGACCCTACCGAAATTATTCTAATGACGGGTAGGGTCACAGAGGATATACAGTACGGGTAGTCCCGTGGATGCTCCTATAACCTTCGATTCCATGATTCCATCGACTACTCGGGCAACGCTTCGACGCCGAGACGTCCGAGAGTTCCTGTGTGTGAATTCGCCTTCTCGCAAATATCGATGACTTTCTCGATCCTTTTCTCGCAATATCAGGTCTTCTTTTTTCACCAAAACGTGTTTCACGATCAACTTACTAATTGGATTTTGAATTAATATTTAAAATGAATTTTGTTTTAATCAACAAAAACGTAAGTAATTACGTCTTTAACGAGTGTACAGAAACCAAAGCTTGTACTGTATCGTAAAGTCAAAATTGAAAACTGCGGCTTAAGAATTTGCGTAAGCTTAAAATGAAAAAAAAATACAGTCATTTTTACTAATTTGATTTATTTCAATTCGAACCTGAATTCGCAACAGCGATTTTGTGAAAATATCAAAACATCCAAATGTCAAATCTGTTTGAGACCCTGTGGTCGACCTGAAGGAGAAATCATTTTGGTTTAGATTTTCATTTGCAACAGAGATTGGTCGTAATCATAAAGATGAGAATCGTTTTAAAATGGGCTTAACTTTGCAGCTGGAATATTGTAAATAATCCGTACGATTGAAATTTCAAGCCATATCAAGGGCTCAGGCCGACCTCATTAACGTTATTGCAAATTGAGTGATATTAACGAAATGGTCAGTTACTAAAATATGTCGATCATCGATTCGTTTGAATGTGTTTTCATTACGATCTGATGATTTGATGACAATTTTTGGTAACCCAATAGAAAATTACATGGCCAAGCTTCGACCTCAATTACCTTCTTACTTTGACAGAACGAATAATATTAAACGTTCATTTCCAATACTTGCATATATATTTACCATATATCGACACGCGTGTACCGAATCGACGATGAAACACGGTACAAAATAAATTCTCGTTGGTGCATACGGTAATATTTACACGAGCGAGTGGACCTGGAAGTGAGGGTGGTGGTTCGTGCACTCGTTTACGTGTCGTTGCCCTAATGATGAAGCAATAGAGAACCAAGAGAGAGTGAGAGAGAGAGAGGGAGAGAATATACATATCGACGAGGTCAACACTGCCAGGGCTCGTGCTATTCCCTGCTGCGACCCTATTGATTTTTTCGAAAGGTTATTATTAAAAATCCATTTGTGGTCGGAGCAAACCAGTTTGTTATTTTCCGCCCGTAAACTCGGGGGATTGGTCGGCCGCGGGGCTCATGAGGTAAATCGAGCTCTCAAACTGTGGAACGTTGCCAAAACGTGGCAGAGCCGGCGCGCTTTTCGCATCTCGTTGGGGAAAAAAGTATCCCGAAAAGGATTTAACAGTTTCGTGTTGAACGGTTGATGGAGGGATGTATTATTGGACCCGGGCAGTGTATGTAGCTAATGAAATCTCGTAATTGAAAATTGCAATAAATTTGGCTATTTATCTGTACATTTTTTTAAAGAACGTAATACCAAACTTTACCAAGTGAATAACAAATATTGTTTCATTAAAAATAGGTGTCGACTGTTACCGTGCAATAATTTGGTGAAATTCTGGAATAAATGGTAAACGCAGATGCGATCGATTTCTTCCCGACAATTGAAAGTTAGAATAGCGCAAGGAATATCCTTAGAAGAAGAAAAGGACGCCTTGTGATCTTCCTTTTTATTGTGATCCCTTCCATTCTAAGTACTCTTTGTCTACTTAGGTATTATGTGAAGGCACATATTAATTATCAAATAAATAATCCAATGTTATTATTCACATTTATAAAAAATTAAGTGAATAAAGAAACATAAATGAATTCGCTTAAAGTGTAAAGTAAATTTATTTATGGTTCGTGTCTTAAAGGATTTCGCTTTATAAAAAATTGCCAGTAAGCAAAAACATGGATTCAAAGAAACTTTTACTTATATGTATCTGTTCACTGAACCGAAAAACTTTTTTTCATCTTTATCAAAACGTATTGATTTTTTCCAGAGAAAGCAAATGAAATTGAAGCGCGATTTGAATTTTGATTTTTTATACGCCTATTGTAAATGTAATTACAGAGCCTTTGATAGTGGTACATCAGTGTGAAAAAAGTTTTGCAAAATGTAATCTCGCTTTCGCAGAACTATACACCCAGTTACAGAAAAAAAATATATATGAATCGCGGAAGTTCATGATCGAAGAATTCACGAGGAAGGGGAGTTTGTCGAGGGCATTGACCTCTGCTCGCACCTCCGTCGCGCCCAGTTGCATAAAAAAAAAAACGTATAACTTCGCCACGGGGCTGGATCTTCGATGTGAGAGATCACGGGTGTTTGCGAGATCAGAAATCGCCTTCCTTTTCCATCCGGAGTACCAAAGCGCTGCCGACACCTTTTTTTTTCTCTTTTCTCCGTTCCGAGATATCACGATAAAACATTTCTGGCCGAAGATCGATTGTCGTTCGAGATTCTTCGCTACCGCCGATTTATTACGTACTCCACCCTCGATATCTCTCTGCGATTCCGGAGGCCCCGAGGCCATCCGGTTCCCTCCCCGTTCTCGATTCATTTCTCCCCAACCTCGCGTTGCCTTAATTCTGCGAGGTATACCGTCGATCTCCAATCACCTCCCGATCTCTCCGTGATCAGAAAGCGTGTAATGGCAGTCTCTGGATCACGTAACGGTGGCACAGATCTTAAAAATCTTCCCAACGTCGATTCGGTGACAAAAATCCACGAAGTTTCGTTTCGTTGGCCAGGAACATCGGGTGAAGTGTTTTATCGGCCTGATGGTAGTTTTTATGCAGCTGATAGTTGGTGGGTGTAGTTACAACGGTGCACCAGTTACCCACGTAGTGATGCGCTCCCGGGTGTGATATTCTCCATCCGTATGGAACGGTAAAAATTGTCAGAGTCAAGTTTCCGTTTGGGGCTACGCGAGAAGACGCAAAAGCAGAGGGCGCTGGTGTACGAAGGTGAGAGACAGTCTAGGGGAGACGAGAGATATAATAGAAGTGAGACGAGTGCATATGGATGTGGGGAGAATGCAGAGAGCGGCCACAAGCTACCGGTATCGCTCATCTCGGCGCCATATTTCATGTCCTATCTGCACACACTCGCGGAGGGCTACGCCTGCATCGTGGCGTTCTTCACCAGTACTTGTGTTTGGCTGATGCTTTTGCGCCGTTGCTGCTGTTACAATGCCCCTAGTTCAGGTAATACACGACACAACCTGTGTGTGGATGTGTGCTATCGTGAATACACTTTGAATCTCTGTTTCTCTCTCTGTCTCTCTCTCCCCATCCCTTTCTCTCTCCCTTCTGTAAGAATAGTCCCCGAAGCCACCGCGAGAGGTGGCCATTGTGTATCGTCTCATCCAGATGACTCCTCGATCCGGCAGGAATGTGACCAGTGCTGAAGACCCGCCCCGCGACGTTGCTGTGTACGCCTTTTACCTTCCTCGTATATTCTCCCTCGAGCAGCTCCGAGTCGCTGAAGGAGGATATCTCAACGACAAAAATCGGAAAGTTCTCCCTACGCCGGAGGGTGAACTGGCCTCTATGGAACTTGGTAGTTGCCCAGGTGCGACCAAGTCGAGGTAGAGAGAAAGGGGAGATACGCTTCGTGAGGACTAAACCTGCTTGGACTCGCTCTTTTTCTCTCTCTCTTTTTCTATCTATCTATCTTTCTCTCCTCCTGGAACTGCTATTCCTCATACCACGTCTAGTCGATTTTCAATGCGATATATATGCGCCAGGCGATTTATGATTCCCAACTGGAACGCGCCATTCAACTTTATATCCACCTTCGGATATACCCCATTGTCCATTATTATTCATGCTCGATAATTCTTCCATCCGTGACCGGACGGCGTTCTTGGAAATGAGGGGTCGACGGAGATTCGGATTTTGAGGAAAACGTCGCTAGGATTTCGAAGACTGCGAAGTTTAGCAACGGGGCGTTGAAGATTGAGATTGCGAGAGTACTCTGTTTGCCCTTTGGACACTTGACTTTTCTGGATTTATACTTGAGTTATTGAGCTGTCAGAAGTCGAAAGCTCGATAACCTAAAAATCCATTAAAGCGTGGACGCGAAGCTGAAAACTTACGGAACGTCAGTTCCGAGCTCAAGGGACTCCGCAATCCCATAATTTAAACACGTAGAATTTCTACTGACGTTCAACTGGGTCACTACCTTGCGCATTTTCACATTCGCATTCCTGATAATCTGATGAGTTTGCACTCAACCGCACATCGAAGATACGCAGGTGAAGATGTAACGTTGAAGCGCATCTAGACCATAGAACGTTTTGAGAGCCTCCAAGGCTGGCAGCGATTGTTGCATGGTATTCGAAGGATTTTTCTAGACGTTGAACGCGGTCGAAACATGACAAGGTCGTATCAATTACTAATTGCGAATCGAACGTCTTCAAAGCCAGGTTTCGCCGAGGCGGTCGGCGGAGTGCATCCACATACCAGGCTCCTAAAGACTCGTAGACGTCTTTTCGCCTCTGTTCCGTCTGCTAAGAGCATTACGCAGGGAACGAGTATCAATTATCACAGCATCTCTATTAAGCGCGGGAGAGTTTTCTCCAGATGCGTAGATAAAGAAGTTTTCGACGCTGACGAAGAAGCCGCGAATGAAAAGAGAAGACGGTGGGAAGAGTTTGAGGGAGAATGAGAAGAGGCTCACAAGACGCTTCTGTACAAAGGAGACTCGACGAGGCGCCCAGACTCTTATTTCTCATACTCGAGTTCTTCTCTCACCTTCTTCTCGTTCTACGTTGTTGTCGTCCTCCTCTTCATCTCCCTCTTCTCATTCTTATACCGGCTAATGAAGGTAAGGCCAGCCACGATGAAGAGGAAGCTCGAAGAGATCTTTGTCGATTTTCTTGCGCAGTGCACACACCGCGCGCACACAAACTTCGACGTGATGGAAGGTTGAATCAGGTTCGAGAATACCATTCTCGACTCTCGCCTTACCCCTTTAGGCTGCCACGAATACGAAGGGTGGCGAGCATAATAGGCTGAGCACGAGTGTTGTCTCATCGAAAAATCTTCCGTCGCATCAATGCCAAGGTGTATACCTTGTCATCCCGTTCCAACGATGATATTAAATTTAGTTAATGCCGAAAGTGTCACGAAAATATGCGGTAAGCTCGTTGCACTTCGTTTCTCTCAAGCTGCCATTTAGTTGTACCAGGGCGTTTCTGGAGAATTCTGATGATCATCAGATCCGCTGCAGCGATCGAACGAGAGGTTTAGGCGGTTGGAATTACTCGTTCGCTGAAAACATCATGAATGTTGCATTTTGTGTCGTCCGCGAAATCTCTTTTTTTTGCTTTCGAACTTCTTTAGGTTTCTGAAAGGCGAGAACTGGCTACAACCAAGACATTGGTATCGTTTTCAAATCGCGAGAAGACCAAGCCATCCAAGAACGGCATCATCTGCCCTAGATTGACCGACTCGCTGAATACCGGCCAGGCTGATGGATACCGACTTCCGGTTCTCCATTCCTCTTCTTGTCTTTTTTACTTTTGTCCTGTGCCGCGTGCGGTTTACGAGCGAGAAAGCGAGCGGGAGAAAGATAAACCCCCCAGGAGAGCCCATGTGCCACACGAGAAGGGCCTCTATTTATTCTCGAGGGCTCGTAAAAATCTCTCCTTCTGGCAACTCGAACTTCCTCCGGCTGTGGGTAGCGAGCCAAAGCCGCGAATTCTCTGGTACAACTCAATACAACCGCGAGCAGGTCGTTCGTCGTAACATTTCCTCGTACACGCATCCTCGACAATCTCGTCGATCGACACTTTTCTTCTCCTCATTTTTTGTTTTCTTTTCGAAGACACGAAAGAGTTTTCCACCGAGTTCGCGAAATTTCTGTCGGGAAATCAGGTCGGCGATTTATCGTCGAGACAAGATTGAGAGGAAGCTCGATTCTCGTTGCCCAAAAGTCAAAGTTGCGAGCGAGGAAAGTTGTTGGCTGATAGTTCCCTCGCTTGCGGTTGAAACACCGACAGTCGGTGTAGGAAGTAAAAAAGAGTTTTACTCCAGTTTGATATCTAGCCGGAAATATCGGTTTATCATCGCGAAAGCACACATGATACTTTTTACGGAAAAGCAGAACAGTCGCTAAAAGAAGAGTGTTCCACGACCACCGGCTATTCCCGAAGTGTCCTGGATGGAACAAGAATCTTGTCGCTACTTCCTTTTCCTATATGTTTCTCCTTGTCGATGCTCCAGAAACGAGAAGCTATCGGCTTTCGATAAAAACAACGCGGTGACTTTTTCGAAGCCCGGATAAAAACTTATTGAAATGTGCAATTTGTTTTCTTGCCGTGTATCGATGAGACTGCCTGCAATGAAGATCTCAATATTCCCAACTTTACATACGGATGTGTCCTAGGGGAATGTGACACCGATATGTAACTTTCGCGTCAAATTTTCGCGAATTTGAAAAATTTGGGTTTTTATCGCCATTCATCAGTATTAATGGGCAACGGTTGGATATTCCGATCTTCGAAACATAACTGCTATGTATGGAACACCTGAAACGTGATAGCTTCAGTACTGCAGTGTTCAGCACTGATTATGTAAAAAGCTATGAAAGCCTTAAGACTAAAAAGGAAAACCGTTACTAGTGTCAGCAATAATGTTGATCTTTCATGGAAGCGTTTACCAACATGACTTTTAGTTTGAATTTCATTCGGAAGTTTTGATTTCCCTAGCTTGGGTTTGTTTGGGTTTACGTTCACAAGAACGTACGAATCATTTGCTATAGATCCTTGCTTCACCTTTCCCGTAGTTTCATCCCTTCCGCTTTAGCGGTGTGTCTCGTCATTCTTCTTTTCTCTCATTTGATCTCTTCACTTTGTATGCGTATCTCCGCCTCTCTCGCTCACGTCTTTTGTCTCAACGTACAACAGCTCTCCCTCTGTCATTCAATAAAGCGATCACGTACGTTTTTCTGACGCATGGTTAGTTTCCCACGCGCCCGCCCTCGAGATATACGCGAAGGATGGTCGAATCAAACGCCGCGAAGCAAACACTCGCGTCGCTTACATACACACGCCAAATGGGAATGGCAAATGGAACGAAAGGGAAAATACCCTCGGGTTTCGCGAGACAAATAGACCTGTAAATTTCCACTTGCAAAAGTTAAAACGACGAGGAGCGTTGAGAGTGTAAAAAGCAAGTCGATTTTCTATAGCATCGATCTGCCAATCATGCGTCTCACGAGGAGTTTAACCGCGAGAAACGAATAGGAGGAAACAAAATTAAATCTACACTTGGCTTATTGTCCGTGGGATAAAAAAATTAATATACGTCGAAGAAAAAAGCGTCGAGGAGGCGGTAAGAAGAGAAAAGAGCTTGGAACAATTCTCATCGACGTTTCGTGTTAGCGCGAGTGACGCGGAGGAATATACTCGGTTTTTTTTTTCATCAGTGAGATGACGCGTCAAAAGATCAAGGGAGATATCGTCAAAGCGAGATCTGCCGAAAAAGATATCAAATCAGAATTAAAGAGTGTCTCTTTCACCACCGATGGCGGAAGTATTTTTTTTTTATCGGGGCATTCGGTCGGGATCGAGGATTGCGATGTCCATTGCACCTTCAACAGCTAATTAGTAGTATGAAAGCCATGCATGCGTTAGCGCAAAAGCTGCCCTGTCCAGCCAATCTTGACCATATGAAAAAAACAAAACGAATAACTGACACTAACAAGCTCGGAATCCTTTGGTGGTCTCACGTTTGGGCGCTTTCCACAGTTCAGCCACGATACCGCGTCTGTCACACTCATTAGCTGATGGAGACCCCCGGTAACCTCGTGAATCTCCCACCTACCGGATGAGCAGAAATTGGGAGAAGCAGCGAAAGCGCAATAGCAAAGTTGGTTATCCCCAGTGTCAGCTTTTCCTCTGGCCTTCCACTTCAGCTGGTCACCCTCCATGCAAATTGCCATACATCTGCGCTACCGCGTCTAGGCGTTTACGTTTCTGGGTGCCAACGGCGCACAGGTTATTAGCTAATGGAGGAAAAATCCTCTGTGGATGTTGGAACGAGAGGCGCGAAAGGAGGGTTTCCAACGAAATTGTGAAATTACGAGAACGTGAACTATCAGCTATACGCGCCCCGTTGCCTCTCCCTTTTAACCTTTTGTATTCGGTGCTACTACCAATTTCCGAGCACGGTAGGGTTGACCTCGATTTAGCAGATTTGCACCTCTCGTAGCGTTGCCAGATTCACGCCGTTCTCACGTTGCCAGAACGATAAGAATTTCGGTGGATCAGCTCTATTGGGACATCATTGTTCATACTTTCGTGTCTTCATGAGAGTTCCATTAAAGTGTTTTTCATAATGAAAGACGCAGCAAGTCAGGTCTCGGAAACGGACATGATCACGCGTCATTTTTTTATCCCGAAGGCAACAATCTTTTTTTCTCAATTTTTTGTTTCCTCATGACAAATTAATCCAATATGTTTTTTGGAAATCGTAGTCGGGTATGTATAGAACTAAACTTTAAAAGTGCTAATTGTGTAAACGATTAAAGTTCGTTGCATTCCAAAAATACAAAGTTCAACTTCATATTTGATGTACGGAACGATGGGAAATGTATATATTTTTTTCGTCCCGACTTTTTCCACACGACGACGATAGTGCTTTCTGATAAGTTTTACTAACCCTACAAACGGTTCGATCGTTCGTACAATAGACTTCCATCAAATCGGGTCATCACAACGTCGAATTATTCGTTGATACGTTGAACGCGTTGGGCCTGCCGCTTCTCCGTATCATCGTCGGCACGACCTATCCCAATGAAAAGGCGAAAATCATCGTCACGTATTAGATCCGTATGTCGATCGTGACCAGGTCCATCCAGGTAGCTCGAGAGAAGAGGCGGTCACACGACGTGTGTATAACCGCGAGACGAAGTCGCCTCGTCACGTATCCTTTTTTTTTATACTCCTCGGTTCTCGTGACTGGTCGGGAACCTGTGACTCCGAGAGACACGACGTAGCGTCCTCTTTGAGGTCCCGGCATAATCAACATTTACCGAGGATGTAGCGAATCACCTCTTCGCCTCATTTTAACGAGATTGATTTCGAAAGCGTCCAAAGCGCCGAGCGCTTCAATTGAATTTTGATCGCTCAATTTTCTATTTTACAAGCGCACCATTCTTCGTCCAGCGATTGAGGATGGAATACGTCAGGCTGATGGATACGAAGGACCGAGACCTCGGAACTTTTTCCAGCGAAGATCTCACTCGTTGGTGACTCGGTGGAAGAGGTTGGTGACCTCGGGAATATGGAAGAGATGAGAGGGGCACCTGGTGTCGGCGAAAGCGAGCTGCCAAATCCGCTCGTGTTACCGGTATCGCGTATGCCAACGAGAGGAGACCAAGAGAGATACTGAGGGAGAGGGAGAGAGGGAGAGAGAGATAGAGATTGAGAATCCAGCACATACCTTCTTAGCCTCCGGCGGAGGTATATCTTGGGTTACCGTGCGGCGTATACGCTTCTCCCTCATCGCTCCTCACCACTCCCTCTCATTATATTATCTCTCACTCGTCGCTGTGTAGCGCCGCTCGCGACTTACACCAGGGCGTATAATTCGAGTATTATGCCCGGCACTTGTCTCGCGAGACACGCGATATCTGCACTTTCTGAAGTATGTACTGGATGTATACGTGCACGTTTTGTCTCCGTGTGTATGTACGTATACGAGGGTGTATGTGTTTGTAGGTGTATATAAATCCTCTCGAAGCCTGACGTTACCCACGACTTTGGCCATGATGCCGCGCGGTGAGGTCTTAAAAGAGAGTCTTCATAGCCCAGGGGCACGTGCGGCGGCGGCGTCGAAATAATCGTGTCTCGGTGCAAAATCATATTCCCACAGACTCTCCCGCACACTCCCGTGTTGTGTTCGCCGCCGGTAATGATTGTAACAATTTTTATCGTGACCTCCCTGGCGAATGCAAATTTAATATTCCTGGGCATAGCGGAGACTCGGATTCGCCAGCTGGCCTCTCTCTCTTTCTCTTTCCAACGTAGATTCTCATGACGTTGGTTTGCATCGTTGGGATTCAACGAAAATGATTTTCTTTTTTCAATTTCCCGATTTGCCCATGCCAAATTCAATCTACGAAAAACGGACAAATATTTGTCAGTTTTTTTATTCAGCGATTTCGAACAACTCATCGACCTACAATTGGATATAATGAATATGAAAATGAAAATAAGAAATATGAAAAAAGTAATCGCGTTTCAACGATGCAAAGCTCAGCTCCCCATAAACCGCCAATCAGTATTGGAGTCAGTCCCATGTTGCGCAAGTGGGCTACGCGTAGATACACACCATCCCCTCAATTCCGTCAAGCATCATGGCTATGACGAGTGAAAATACTTTACGGGGACCATTTAGAGACGTGTCATTAAACGTGAACACGAGTAGAGTAAAGAGCGAAGAATGATGTTCCCCATGGTGAACAAAAGTACGAAGTGGGCGCCCCTGTTGTCGACCAGACGAAAACGCCAAAATAAAAAATAATAGGATTATCGTGCGCGAAATATATCGTAGAGTTGCAAGGGAGCAGAGTAGGAGGATGGTTGAGCGTAGCTGGCTCGTTAGATCTCGCGGGAGGTCCGATCTGGAAACAATGGGTTGGCGCCCGTTGGTTACAACGCGTCTGCGCCTCTTCTTCCTCCGCTCTACGTTCCCTTGGTCTTTCGTACCTAACGTTCGTACTCCCTTGGTAGGTTATACACTCGGATGTGTATGGGATGACGACGCATGCGGTACGAGCCTGGTCTACGTTTCGCATTAGCGTATATAGCATGAGCGCCTGGTCAGGTGAGTCCGGAGGGAGGTTGGGCTGGCGCGGCAGGCGGACTTTTACGCCAAGGGACAATGGCGTCCCGGGCTACTCTACATACGTCCCCATTAAAGCAGCAAGCTCTACGCATTATAATGCCTGCGGCGCGACGGTACCTGCACGCGGCAACTTTGCATGTATGCACCCGCGGAATCGTGGAGACAACAGGGTAGGGCTCTCTGTTTCTCTCTCGCTCTCTCTTTCACTTTCTCCGTCTCGCTCTTTCTCTCTTGACGACCAAAATGTACCTGATGGATACCCAAAGTTTTTCTTCACTACTTATTTTCTCCGCTTGATTCATTGGTTTATTTACTTTTACATTATTAATTAGTCATATAAATATCGGTTTTGAGGATGCGAGGATTATGTTCTTATAGAAATTTAGTCTGTATAATTGCATATGTTGTAATTATAATTTTTGTCGTTCTTTGTAAATAAATCAATCGGTCGATCTCTCTATCATTTCCTTTTTCTTGATATTATTATTATTTCAATATTATTTCACTTTTGTATTACATTATTGTGCGATGCATATTATGTTTTAATTGGATATTTTGCAATTGTATTTTTATTGTTATTTTCGATTTATATTCCGAATAGTTATGTATAGTAAGCTGGTATCTTTTTGTTTACATTTCCTTTTTCCTTTTTGTATAGAATATTGTTTCTTTTAGTTTAAAGTTGAATGGATTACGATAGTGTATATTGTTGCCTAAAGGATTATCCGAGGGCATAAAATAAATTATCATCAACATCTCTCGTTCTCTTTTTGTCTCCCTCCCGACCCCTCTTTTCTGTATATGCAATAGTGTACGTGCGCGAAGATTTTCAGGGCTTCGACGACAGAACGGCAACGCTGTATATCCTATAGCAAAACCGCAACCTGTTTCTGCGCCTCCACCCTTATTCAGGAGAAAATCATTGTCTACGTGCACAAGAGCATTTTCGATGATGCTCTCCGTGCCCTCGGGATCTCAGGATTTCGTACGAAGAGAAATTACGGGATGGCCCTAAAGCCGAAAACTACCAACAGGTGCACAGGCTGCACCTTCGGGGGAGTCTTTCGCTATCGACTGACATTCCGAGTCGCTTGAAATTATGGTCCGTTGGTTAATGGTGATGACCGTCGTGCAACCGAACGGAAGAGAAAGGACTACAATTTGCGATAAAGTGGAAGCTTTTGGTATAATGTATTGGCAGGTGCCAAAATTATCACTGGTAAAAGTGATCATGGAAAGGACGATTGGATAGCCAATCACCTGATTACGAGGAATGATAAGATTGAACAATAATAAATTTTGTGTAATCTGCGAGTTATCCAGATGCGGATTTGATGGTCTTGATGGCTTTCCAGGATTTGCATTCCTAGTGTAATTTCTTCAATGATACGCCTCATTCGGTATTTGCGTTGTAAACACTCTGCAGTCAAACTACAGCCACTTTTTGAAAATCATCTTTCACGCGTGTTTGGTGCAAATGATAAATACTCATTCCGGTGATATCGAATGAGGTTGAATCATGCAGTCGATAAAATGAAAGAGCAAGGCTCATCGTGAACGACAGACTTTCCAATCTTAGTAGGATCATCCGAATCCTCCACCTGCCAGAGAGTTCAAGGAAATCCTCGTCTGTTCTTCCATTTTCCGCTGGTCCCGTTCATTATTCACATTGCATTCGCAGTTTCTTCGTTTCGTCCAGTATTTTGGCCAGGTCTGGCATAGTATTATCGTTATATCCGGTAGCCTCGGTATCAGCAGTCACGAGGATATCGACGCCCTACGTAGCTCCTCTGTCTATGTATTCGTCCAAGCTGACTCATCAGGATTACGGAATCCCGGTTGGCCCGATGAGTAGTACGGCTCGCAGCACCGCCATCGGAGCAAGTTTGTAGTGGAACGCCGAGCACGCACATTTGCTCGGCGATTCCGGATTTTGCAGGGAGTTAAGGGTAGCGGAAATCACCGAAGCACGAGCCATTGTGGGAAGGGACAACCACCTATGTTATACGCGTTTGCCGTAATCGGCATGAATGGAAGAAGCGAGTAAGAAGACGAGCAATGAAGGATGTCGATTTCCGCGTGTGTGCAGAGGCTCTCAGGTTGGTCGAGTATCGTGCTGATTGCCCAAGTACTATCGATCGGATTTCGACAAGATCGATGCAATTGAGAATACACGGCGTGGCACTTGAACACTCACGTACATCGGTACATCGGTACACTTCCGGTTCTTCTGGAGAATGCATGTATTGGCTATGAGAGACCAGCTGAGCTCTAACCGTTTCACATAAATCAGAATTATTTCGCCTGGTGCTCTCACCTCTCTCTCTCTCTCTCTCTCTCTATTTCAGCTTTCAGGATCGAGGGATCTCTCCTATCTCTCGTTTCCTTTTCCTGGGCGAGGCGCCACTACCACCGATACCGCGCTTCCCCATTCGTGCTATTGGCATATTTACCGCAGCTATCGCCGAGAACGTATTGCCAAACGGGTGCGTCCCTCTCGGAATCGCTCCCGCGCCCGGTTGATGCACGACTATCGCGCATCACTACCCCTTCGTTCTATCGTCGTTTCCCGCCACCCTCTTCCTCGCTCTCTCTCTCTCTCTCTCTCTTTTCCCGTTCTGTGCACCACACGTTCGCAGCCAACAACTGTAGATTCGTTTACCCGGAAAATAATTGTTCTACATACGATCTGACATCCCTCATTTTTACGAGATCGTGAGCGATGGCGCACCATGCGACCTGAATACATTCGAGGTTGTGTCCCTTCCGAGGAAAAATTGGAACGGTCCCAGGTAGCGATAAAGTAGAAGTTTGGAGATTGGCAAATGGAAGTTTCCAAAGTTATCAGTAAATGTCTTTTGCCAACTGACTGTCGTCAATAATTCACTCCGCCATGCTATTCATGAGGACGTTTAACATGATTGTCCGTTGGGTAAGATTTCGTAAGATTGGCTATGTGATGAATTGTTTTCGTTTTATGCAATCCTATCATTTAGTAGAATCCTGCCATTTCTTAGATTAATCTATATGAATTTTTTTAATTCCGCAGTTCCTGAGAAATCTTGCCAAAGATTCAAAATGTTCAACCCAAAAAATGCTATGGCAGTTTTTCAGCATCAGTTTTCCTGCCGCCTTGAAGTGGACTCTCTGATTCTTTATCATCTTCAGTTTACAGTTTTAAGATGTTTCGTACGTTCTGCCTTGCGAGTCCAACACGAGCTGATAACAAAAAAGTATCGATCCATTTTTTCGCATCTAGCGTTTACAGGATCCGAAGTAATACTGGATCGGGTCGTATGGTCTCCAATTCTGGAAAGCTCGAGTAGCATTATGCGTATGGGTACGAGCGAGTTCGCGGCTGATATGTCGGGTAATGAAAATTCTCGGTACGCTTTTTCAGGGGATAGAAGTAAACCCGGACGTTAAAGTACTTTAAAGCGGAGGTTTCATCGTTTCAAAGACCATTTATATCGGACCAAAGAGTTCTTTGACGACGAAATCTGGGTCGTTGATATATGGTACTGCCCGCGCGTCAACGTGGCGAGACTGGAGAAGGAAAAGATAACTGGCCGAGCCATCTATTCTGAATATATTTTCAGCTCGGTATATTTACCTAATGTCGGCTATCAGCTCTTCGAGCTGCTTTGCCTTATGGGAGCATTTGGCTAGTATAAGAATTTTCCTCAAAGTCCAATATCTGCCATTTATCCACACACATGGACGCGTATCTACATCGAAGTCCTCTCTTTGTATTCCAACAATCCTCTTGTTTCAGATCTTCCGGAGCATTTTATCTCTCCGCCGTTTTCTCCATATCCATACAAATAATACAAAGTTATTGCTCTTTGTGGAAATCGGTAAATTGTACGTCCGTAAATTCGCTTGTAGATATGCATACTTCCAGTATTTGGCGTAATAGCTTCAAGTGCTTTGCAGTGTTGATAATAATTAATTTCTTTTCTCAATTGCCCATATGATTATTATGCAGTTTAAAGCTTCGAAAATCATGAACTGATTTTTAAGGCCCCATGTAGAGATCGAAAATCTAAATCCACGAAACGCTGATTTCGATAATAATTTTAAAAAGTAATTGAAAATACTAAATAAATCATTTCCTTTTGCACAATTTCTATAGCACCCAAGATTTTATCAAGCAGTAAAAAAGAGCGAAATCCCAGTCGTTTTCCACATCGTATAATCATAACAACGTTTGATTTACCTCCTTCGTTCTTATTTTTCTGATACAAACACAAATAGGGCTTGGGCTTAACGAGGAATTTTTATCTCGTTGACCGAGCGAGACCAGGCAGAGAAGGAGGTCGCACCAACAGGACCGAGCCCGATGGATTGAAAAAACGGAAAAAGAAAAGTGAGAAAAAAGGATACACGAGGATATAATGCGACACTCTCGCAAATGTATAAATGAGTTTGTGTTGGTATATATACCGGGTGATTCGCTGGAAGTGTCCCCTTAGAAAACATTTCTAAATAATAATTGTTGACGTAAAAATTATGAAACAAAATTTGATTGTTTTGTCAGCCCTTTTTTTGTAAGTATAGATCTTTTTGATGGTACCTTCAACCTGATTTGAAGATCACTTGCCCTAATGAAATTTTTTGTACGGACTTCAAACGTAGAGCGCAGAATCAAGCCATGTTCAAAATCTCATTCGCTTATTGCGATACATTTTAGGATGTGATGTCCGAATAAATCGTCTGGTGTCCCTTTCTTTTTATAACCTATGCTTGCCTTTATTTTCATCTGGGGTTTCTTTAATAAGTCATCAATTAATAAGCTTAAAATAATACACGTCTGAAATTCGCGTAGCAACAAAAATAAAAAATCTCTCTTTTTCGTAGAATTATGCGAATTTCGGGTACGCATTTTTTTCATTCTCATCAGCACCTGTGATCTTTCAGAAAAACGTAAGAATTTATTAATGGAATATTCAGAGTGGAGTATTTTTCAAAAATTTTTTATCTTTCGTACGAGCCTGTCAAAATTCCTGAAAAAAATCGTGAAATCATCATTTTTCAATAACTACTCAATTTTCATCCCTACTCTACAGGGTTTAATTAGATTCAGACGATTTCTAAAATAATCCCTTTCAAGAAAAGGGTCGAAATACCGGTCACCCCGTATACATATGAAGAGAGGGCGAGAGAGAGCCTGGGTCGACGCGAGAAAACCGCGGGGATAAGATAGCACTCCCCGCGACCGTCCCACATAATGTGTTCCGCAAAATTATACACATACATAAATTAAACATACATATAATGGCAGAACGGCTCTCGCAGATATCGCACAAAATTGTAAACAAGCGCACACACGGATCTTACTCTCTCTCTCTCTCTCTCTCGCCTCCCTATTTCTTCCCGTGTCACCAAATCCCGTCGTACTTGGGTTCCGCGACAACACAAGCCGTATCGTAATTAATGCTAATTGCGACTCGCGAGCTTTTACGTGGGAATTATGCAATTCGGGCGATAGCCCGCGCGAATGCTTCCGCGGCGCGTACTTGAGAAGTATACATATGTATTTGTGTGGATACATGAGCATATATATATATATATATATATATATATATATATATATATATATATATATAACAGCTTGAGACGAGATTTC
>JAPYZJ010001718.1:0-25758 GCA_030522765.1 Ophioninae sp. B BG-2022a
ATAATACATGCGTTTAAATATGGAATTAAAAAATGATAATCCATCCAATAATAATATCATACGATGCAAGCAGTCGAAGCTTCTTAATTGTCTCAACCGGCCACAGGTCCGCTATTTTCAGGGAATCGAGCTGCAATTTTCAGTAGTATTGCTCGGGTTAGTTTAGCGTCCCTTTTAGAAGAGAATTCCAGAAAACTGTAGAACTTTCTAGGAAAGTCTGCAAATTTCTAGATAATTCTGAAAGTTTCGAGCAAATTCTGAAGCTTTCTAGAAAATTCTGAAGCTTTCTAGAAAATTCTGAAGCTTTCTAGAAAATTCTGATACTTTCTAGAAAACTCCGATACCTTTTAGAAAATTCTGATACTTTCTAGAAAATTCTGATACTTTCTAGAAAATTCTGATACTTTCTAGAAAATTCTGATACTTTCTAGAAAATTCTGATACTTTCTGATACTTTCTAGAAAATCCTGCTACATTCTCGAAAATTCTGTTACTTTCTAAAAAATTCGGATTCTCCATGCAAAAATCTAAATGTTTTTAGAAAATCTTGAAATTTTCTAGAAAAATATGAAAACTTTTTCAAAATTCCGGGAGTTTGTAGGAAATTCTGAAAATTCCTACAAAAAACGGAGAAACGTCAGACATTTCCCCCACTCACTCCCACGCACAATTTATCATCGTGACCCAACTTTTTCGTTATCAACCATCAATCATAACCGCGAGTGGGGTGGATGAATAGTTGTGGAGTAAAGTGAGTATCGGCAAACGCACACTTGACTTTTATATATGTTTCTTGATTAAATGAATTTACAAATACGTGTGCCAGTGTCACATGGATGGACGTTACAAGGAACGTCGACCAGCAGCTGGTCAGAAAATCGACGAAAGGCTATTCAGGTCGTAAACGGCACCTGAGAGGGTACAGGAGAGTGCGATGAGTCCGAGAGCTTCGGAGCCTAATTGTTAGTCCACACAGGGCTATATTTCACACTTCGGGTAATGGCGGGGGGAGAAAGGGCTTTGAGGGGATTTTCCGGGGCATAGTAAGTACCAGAGAGTTCGAACGATAAAATGTGGTAATGGACGTACGAGGTAACGTTTTTCTAACGAGAAGAGGAAAAAGGCTGGACGCACCGAGAGAGGTAACACGTTTCCTGTTCAAAAGCGCGCCAGCTATATACGTACCCGGACAGAATTACACACCGATTATATATGAACAGGGTGTCCTGAAACGAGTGGTCCAAAATAAAATATCAAATACATGAATGTAAAATAGACTCTAGTGTACGAAGCTATGTGCTTGGACATATACATATTCAAAATATGAAAAATGTTCAAAATAATTGGCGAAACAATTCCTATTCGGCGAAAAATAAATAATTTGATATCTATTTTTTTTTTATATAAAAAATGTAATTAAAAAACAGTAAAAAAATAAAGTGAAACGTTAAGAGAGAATCGATTCTCTGATAGTGAACGATCCTATCCTGTGCCTACATTATCTAAAATTTACTAAGCCAAACTTAAATGTCTATCTGGAACTCCACAATGGTTATAAATTCCATTAAAAACGTACTGTTCCACAGAGTTTAAAAAATGCAGATAATTTCTAAAGTACTGAGAATAATCCAATAATATATTTATTTTCAAAGAGGCTGAAAACATATGGCTGCCTTTCCAACAATAACTTTTAGCCCACTTGGTACGAGACACCCTGTACATATTGTATATATATATAGGTGCCTGTTTATGTGCATATATGTATATATGTATACTAGAAGGGGCGTGCAGAGGTGCACCCTTTCCTTCATTACTGATTTGCATATTGCGCCACCCCTCTGTGCTCAGCTTATGACGATACGTATTCCGGCCGTTTCACACGGAGGTCCAACGATTTCCGCATTTACGCGCTACCTTGCAGAGCTCTCGCGCGCCCGCCACTTCCGGCCATGCAATTCACCGGCCGATCGCGAAATAATAGCGGCAATTTTTGCCTATACAATGAACCGTGTTGGTAGTTTTTTTTCTGTTTGGGTTCGTAGCGGTGGCCTAGAACGGTTGAGGGAACAACGCAGATATTGAATACCGCACTTTATGGGTCTTTACTTTGTACCATCCTAGGCATATCGGAATGACGAGAAAAAAAACAATTTATTTTCTAGTACAGATTTGAGGCTACTGCAAGCGTTGGGTCTTGTAACGAACTGAGTAAACTCAGGAACTGTAATTGTACTTTGATCTATTTGGGATGTTTGAAGAGCAAACGGAGGGTGAATACATGTTTGCTTATATTCTTTGATGACTATTGGTCGATTATTCTTATTCGGTTTCTTGTCTTTTTTCGGATGAACTTATTGGATTCTTGATGTTCCGAACTCGCAACAATTTATGCTTGCAATTCAAAAAACGCCTCAGTTGTAGTCCGACGAACAAATTTATTTTTTCGAAAGTTTGAAAAGATTAAAAAAATGTTTGCAGTTTGCAGAAAAACTGGCAGTTTAATTCGTGGATTTCAGTAGTGTTAGTCAAAAAAATTGTTGTTCAGTTATTTTATGTTATGGTAAGAATAACGAACAATGTGTAAAATTTTCGAACGAATCAGAACTCGAAATCCCATATTTCAATGTATTCTGCGACATTGAAAGACGATGCGATTTTAAGTGAAAAACAATAACATGAACGAAACCTTGTTTTTTCTTGTTTCGAGTTGTTCGGATTATGGATTTGTTGCCCCGTAGTTTTGTGACTAGGGCGAGATAAAAGTATCAATCAATCAATCAATCTTTCCCCCTCACTATCTCTCTCTCTCTCTCTCTCTCTCTCTCTCTTGAAATTCCACTCAATCTATTCAGCGCACGTGAACTTGTTGTTCGTACACGTTGCCCTCTTCACTTTATTGTTCCATTGGACTTATCATCCATTGTCAGTGAATCGGCGTTATTCACCAATTAATAGCCGATCGAGTACATTTTCCACGGATCCGCTTTTTTGTTCTTTCTTTCTCTGACGGCCACACTCGAATCCCTCGTTAACGACGGTTTCCCCTTTTTTCCCCTTAACCGGATTTTATTCTCTCTTTCTATCGCCCTCGCTTGCTCTCGATGACGACGACGACGACGACGTCGACAACGAGAACACCGATGCTTGGCGGAACTGATTTTATCGAGGGGAGGAAGCGAGAGTGGCGCTTAAGATCGTCCCTCGTTGATAACCCTCTGACAAAGTCCGACATACAGTTATATCCGGCTCCTTCGACACTTGGAATTTCCACTGGTGAGACACTCCACACTTTTTTCCATTCAACAAGTCACAAAAATCCTCCCTTTCAACCGTGCAAAACCTTTGGACTCTGACGTGCGTGAGTACTACGCGCGATGTTTTCACCCATGGAAACATATTTTTCCTTTATTTTTACCTTTAAGGATTCGTTTCAGGAAATCGTAAATTTCATACTTGCTTGATTTTATGAATGCTAAAAAAAAGAGCGATTCTCTCAATCTTTATCAGCCAACATTTTTAATATCATTGTTCGCGTTAAGAACAATGAAAGATTCTTTAATCTATTTTTTAATTATTAATAAAATAATTTTTTTATAATCTATTTTTTAATTCTTCATATTTATATTTATTATAAACACATTCATTTAACACTAAATTTCGTAATATTTATGTTTTTATTTTCAATTTTATTACAGACACAATTATTTTACAATTTAGCGAGAAATGTTATCGTGTCCATCGGTTCCAAAGGAGCAAAATCGATAAGTGATCGAATATTGATCAACGCGACCGCCGTTTCAATTTCCTCATCGCAACAGCCAACTATTGAATTTTCTACCGCGAGTTAAATTAAAGATGGGGTTGAAGTTTGCCTCGCCGAAATGAAATGAAAAGCCCCGTTCCTATTTCTTAACGTTCATTAGTATCCACAGCTATATTTTGCACATTTAGATCGTAGATCATCGACGAAAAGTTGAGGGTAAAAGAAATCGCTTCAGTTTTGTATTCCAATGATTCGAACTTCGTCATAATCAAAGTCTGCCTCTAGCTCCATGTTCCATATTAAACAAATGTTTTTACGGGTCGAGGAATTCGATTGAAATAATTATGAATATTTATCGAAGGTTAAAGTTAGTTCGTTTCTCAAAATTGAATCGAACTTCGCAACGTATATCATTGACCAAGGAATCAGAGTATACACTTCCGATATAATTATCCTAGTCTGGACATTACTGAATTACTAATCGAAAAGTACGTGTCGAATAAATCCTTTTAAATTGAAAGGGAAGTGTGTATCGGGCCAATGCTACGCGAGAAGCAGACTTTTTCCACCGTTATTAATTGATTTCCTTCGCAAAGTTCTTTCATTTGATAACAAATACCTCAAATTACTTTGAGCTTTCAGGTGATAGAAGGGCGTTGGAATGCCCGATAGATACATGTGGGTATATATATAAACGATGCACGAACGTATTAATATTGCGAAAAATCGCCAGTAAACTATATATCCATATATATATATATGTACAGCTACTTGTTCGAAAGAGTTCTGAAAAGAAAGAGTTAGAGAGCAAGTGAGAGGGATGGAAAAAGGAGGTATGGGAGCAGTTAGCTTCAAGATTCTCAAGGGAATACAGCAACTGTGATTCTTTTCATAACTGGCGTCCGCGTGGCATTGGGACGGCAAACTTTTTCGTTCGCTTCCCAGGTTTCATTTCTCTCAGACGGTTTATAAGTGCAAGCGTATAAAATACACTTTTTCATTGGTCCTGTACAGTCCGCTGTGATAGAACTGTTTCATTCGTAACCCGATAATTGTGTCTTGTCAAAGCTGAATATAACGTTATGAACGAACAACCCGATAAGTACTTTGATAGATCGTTGGTGATCCCGCAGTGTGGTTTAACGTTTGGCTATTTTTATCGTCTATTATTGGACCCAACCTGAAATTTGATGTCATTTGTGGGTGAATGGAAATATCGTGTGTCAAATTAGTCGTCGCTTCGAGATTCATATTTAACCCAGCTAGTAACATCAGCTTCGTAACCCCGTGTTCTCGTTCTGTATTTAAAACGGTTCATGATGTTGAATGAAAATTTTGATATTGAATTGAAGACGGGTGACTGCGGTTGATCGAGGGGAAGTGGGGTAATAACTGTTCTCTCAAGGAAAAATAAAAAATCCTCAAGGAAAAAATAAAAAATCCTCAAGGAAAAATAAAAAATCCTCAAAGAAAAATACAAAATCCTCTCTTTTTAGAAATTTTAGTTAAAAAGTAAAAGTATGAAAAAAAGATAACAAAAGTTTGGAAAACGTCTTATAGGTCAACAACAAGATGTTGTAGCGCAGGTCCGAGTTCTAAGGGTTCCCATCTAGGGGATAATTGGAAAGCTTTGACATGAAACTGTCAAAAATTCCAGCACTCTCCATCAATAATTATAGACCCCTATTGTAAACGAAAAATCTAGGCATCCATGAGATGCTATGAAATATGATGAGAGTCCTATGTCTTACAGGAAATCTACGTCAAACCTGAAAATGTCCTCCACAAGCTCGTAAAGAGTTCTGGCCTGGAACTCTGGAGCAATTATACACGAATAATGATTCTCGTAAATTGTAAAAGATTATGATAAACGAAAAATGTATTCGACAGTGTAACACTGCAGTAATTGTGCGAGTGCTGGTTTCAAGAGAAGTTTCCATATCTGTTTGGGATCTTCTGACACAAGCTTGCAAAAAGTCTTCTAGTTCATCTTCAACAGTTATAAATAATGATCGTAACCAAAGAAACGATTGTACCAAAGTTTCATGGATGTTTCCAATGAAACTTAGGATCTTCCTGCACAACCTGGTGAAGAGTCCATCACTCGTTTCCTGCAGTATTTTGGGGTTGAATACCTGAAATCTAGTAATATACTATCAAGAATTCTAGAACTATGTTGGATGCTGTGAAAACTTTGGAGAAATTGTGAAATGCTGACACTTGAGATGTTAACTTTACACACGCACGTACCCACACCTTTTCGCCAGCCAACATCGAAGTATGGGTGAAAAGTGAAGAAAGATTCGACAGAACCTTTCCAGCCTAGAATAAGAAGCGAATGATGAAAGCTCAGTCATTAATTAATTGACGAATTTATAACATAGCTATTCTTCTCTTTCCCCTCTCTCTTTCCTTTGCCGGTACATTAGCCTGTCCCTTCCACACCCATGGCGTTCCGCTCGTCATTTCCTCCGCAGTTTCGTCTCGTTATAAAACTTTACGATAGGTGAGACCAAAGTTACCATCGTCGGGGCTATACGATAATTACAAGATCCCTGGCTCGTCGTTATAGACTCTCGTTGTCTCTCTCGTTCATCGTTCGCCTCCGGTTCTTGTTCTCCTCTACGATCGCCCATGCTGTTCTCTCGTACCTCCCTTTAATTCTCTCATTTCTCTTCTTGATCTCCTCCTTGACTGTGCAAGAAGAACCCTCGCGGCATAATCAAAGCAAAGTACGAGATGACCCTGTCTGAAGAGTATCGTGTTTCTCCGGGTCTATCGGGCTACACAAGAATCAACGCTCGATGAAACTTGAGCAAATTTCAGAGTTCATTCTTCGCCTTCAATAATTCTCTCTCTCCTCTCATTTTACCGTTCCTTTTTTTTTCGTCCGATCATTCTCTCCCTTCTCGTTTGTTCTCAATATTCGTTTTCATGCCACCCTCTGAAACAGAGGATAGGGCCGAGGGATTTTCTCGTCGAACTGTGCGAGCCTGGTTGTATTCGGGCTTTTACAAAACAAAAAGGCCTCGTACACCTCAATATCGTTTGTGCTCGAGCACTGAAGAATTTGGCTGTGAAACTCGCGGGTACCGTGTGCGCCACCTCGTCATTCGGGGATATGGTCTCTGTTCCGGAAGAGTCGTATGAAACCGGAACCGTGATACCATTCGCAATTCGCCACAGCGGTGATTATTCTCACGAATCAGCCCTTTTTTGTGACGTTTTTTTTTTTTTTTTTAGCTTCTTTTTTCTCACAAAATTCAACGCTCTCTTCCTGTCATCCCCTTTCTCGCCTGTGTGGCATAAGCCCGTGAGTTTATACCTATAGGAAGCCGCCATATCCCCTTTGTGGCACAGATTCCTCTCCGTGTAGCCTCGTCTCTCTCTCTCCTTCTTTCTCTCTCTCTCCCTCTTTTTCTCTCTCTCTCTCTCTCTCTGGCGGTGCGAATCTGCACAAGGTTTTATAGCTATAGGACGAAATCGCGGAAAACCTGTTGCCCGTACACCACAACCAGCTTCCCTCCCTCTATTTTCTCTCTTTCTCTCTGAAACTCCGTCTCTTTTTCTCTGCGGGGGTGAGATACCCTTATGAAGCTTTCGCGTCTCTAGCAGTTACACGGGAAGGGAAAGTCTTGAACTCTGCTATATTTTGTGTCTGATGAAGGGAAGGTGAAAGGAGCTGAATTGCAGGAGAAACAGAGGTTCGTTCACTCGAGGAACACACGATGTATTTTTTCCAAATTTAAAATTATATTAAAAGTACGTAAATATAAAATAACATAAGTATGGCTATTCGATTCAGCAGTCAAGATTTTAACTCGAAACGTGTTTATCTTTTACCTATTTAGCAGCAAAGCTCAACTTTTTTCAACAGACAAACGTGTGGAAAAAAAATTGATTTTTGAGAAGTTTTTTTCTAATCAGGGAGTCGGATTTATTCGGGTTGACGAAGTCGGAATTTCGAATCCGATAATCCACGATTTAACCAAATATGGAATTTGGATTCTAGAATTTCTCGAAAAGAAAATATGCACATGAAATTCGCGAAAAGGAATTTCTCATCTGCTCATCTTTTGATGAGTGAACGGGATGAATTGTTCCTCGTTTCGAGCTTTAGAGGTAAATTGAAGCAGTTTCCCTGCTCGTCGCGTCGATTCACATTCTTATTCCGACCTTTCTCCATTAACCGCCCTTTTGTTTTGGGTGTACAAAGGGTAATGAGTGTGGTTTGTTCGTAGATATTATAAAGCGAATTTCCTTTAAATTATTGCTCCACGGTAATGGACTGCACCGGGCCAGTATATCTTTGAGCTTGAACGCTGCTTGCCGAGCTCGTAATCCTGATTTCCATAACAACGAGTCTGGAAAATACTGCACATATCTCGGTGTTTCATTGCGACATATTTTTCGTTCCAGGCACGTGAAATCTGCGGAGACGTGCGTGGAATGAAATAACAATAAAGAAAAGAGCGAAAGGAAAATATGGGAGCGCGAGGCTTGAAAGACTAATACAGCGCGGATTACCTGATTGCTTGTTTTTGATGATGCAGTTTTCATTGTTAGAACGCAACGAAAGTTTCGCTAGATTTATCCACAATTTTTTTTTTTACTTTTTATTACCATCCAAAATACGTTTTTTTTTTGTTTTCGTAAATTTCGCTCGGTGATTGCGGAGGGTCGTAAAAAAACGTTTGAATAATTAATGAAGCGTATACCGACGGAAAATGCCGCTGAAAAAAATTCGTCGCATTGCTAGAATAATTACCATGCTCCACCTTCAATTCAATTTTTTTTTATTCAACTTCCAAAAATAGTGATATTGAAGTTTTCATTGTTCGAACCGCAACCGAAATTTCGCTGGATGTCTGCACATTTGTATTTTTTATTACCATCCAAATCTCATTTTTTGTGTACTTCGCTCGGTGATTGCAGAGGATCGTAAAAAAACGGTTGAATAATTAATGAATCTGCAAAAAAATCCCTCACATTGATAAGACAATTACTACGCTCAACCTTCAATCCGATGTGTTTTTAGTTACCGATAAAAAAATGTTGAAGTTTTCATAGTTGGAATACTACTTTTTTTAAATTTCCTAACATTTATTATTTAAAGAGTTTCGTTATCAATTCTACTCGAACATCTCTGATAAGAATACTTAGAAAAATTTCAGCCTTTTTCCCAGTCAAACCTAGGTAAAAAATCAACTCGTAAAATTTGAAAGAATTGATTTACATAGTTGTGTAACGAAACTTCACCCGAAAATAACAAATTTGTAATTCGTTTTGGAACACGATTTACGGATCGTAGAATCAATCGGATTTCTACAATCATAAAGAGAAATATTTTACTACGTTGCAACGTTTAATACGCTGCGATGCACCCACGGTTGTAAATCGCTAATTAGTCCATCGATAATAAGCAAATTACGGATCAAGAGATAATAATACACGCGATTGTATAAAGCCTATGGATAATGGGTGTATAGCGTAGAAAAAAATCGAGGTGGGTTTTTGCTCATTATCAAAGATGTACGAGAGCAAGCTTTGGATAAACTTGGAACCCACGTAATAATAGTCAAACGATGAAAATCATTTTTACAAAATATATGATGTAGCCCATTGTCAGGTTCTTCTGATTTTTCCCACTCGATCGTAACGTAAAAAATGATGAGCACGAGTGAAGAAAAATTGAAGCCCACTCGCTTTTCTTATGCTCATTGTTAGAAGCTGATAATAACGCTTCTTCTACTTATCGGCGAATTCCTAAAGTTCCTTTCTCTCTTTATCTTTCATATCATACACACGGCGTGACTTTATCCGTCTTTCGTAGATTTATCGTATCAGGGATTAGATTCCAATGGACGAACGCGAGGGAAAAAGCAGCTGGTGGGAAGGGAAAGAGGAGGGAAAAGAAAGGAGCAAACCTTATAGAATAAAGGATTTATCGTGAGGAATTTCTGATATCGCATACACTGCCTGTGAATTCTCTTGTACATACGTGTACATGCATATACACACACATACATATTTAGGTACATACATGATCCTCGAGCTTTTTTCCCGACCCCTTTCCTTCCGATATTTTGCCCCGTTCGAATCTCCTCCGGTAGCCAAGCAAGCTTGTATATTACACACAGATTTTTCATCCATGGAACTTTCCACTACTTCGCCTCAGACTCTCTCGTCTACTGTCGCCTCGTCCATAATTCACGCTCAACGATATACCGGCAGGGTCGCCTTCGAAAAACCGGAATATCGGGCAAAAAATCTCCCCCTCGTAGCTTCAATAATCCCTATCGATTTCGACCAAAAATTTGATGGTAAAAAAAAAGAAAAAAAAAACAAGAATGAATGAACGTTACTAGGATTGCCGGAATATTGGGAAGCCCATAAAGTGGGATCGATGGATTTCGTTGATCATCTTTGGAATTCGCCAAGCTTTGAATCGACCAAATTTTTTTTTTTTTTTTTAACGAAACTTAGACGAAATTCGCTGAGAAGTTTTCTCGGCATTTTTATCGGAGATTTATAACTCAAATCTGTGGAAAAATGATTTTCGGTAATCGAAATGGAGATGAAAAGAAAAAAAAGAAAAAAGGGTACGAGGAAAATCTCTGTTGGGTCCCGAGAATTGGAAACTTTGGCGCAACGACCTCAGGAATACGTAACGAACGAAGGCGCGGATTATTGTGCAAATAAAGTTGACGATTCGATTTCCGAAAACCGTCAGTGCGGTCTTCGTAAGGTACCGCGGAGCAAAGACGAAGCTGGTGTATATATGAATTAAAGAAAAGCCCTGCGCTACCGAGGCCGGATGAAAAATCGATGGAGCTCTCGTGGAAATTGAAGAATTCACCGAAGGGAGATTTTCTTCCGGATTTTCACTTCCGTATTCTCTCGTTTCTTGTTGGAAGCGAGGGCGCATTGTGCATCAACGGTAAGGATATGTTGGGGGCTCTTGAGGCCGCCACCACCTAGTGCTTATTCATTCTTTTGGATCCTCGGACCGAAACAACGAACAAAGGGGAGGAAAAAGAAAAAGAAATCAAAGAGGGACAGAGAGAGCGAGAGAGAGAGGGGGGGGAGAGCTGGAAAAAAATTAAGCCAGAAACGGAAGGAGTAAAAAAAATAACGAAAAGATACGGGTACGGGCACGAGCAGAGAGGTGAAGGGCAAGCGAAGAAAAACGAAAAAAAAAATCGAAAAAGAAAGTACAGCGAAAAAAGTATCGCATTGCAAAATTGGGAAAACGCGTTGAAAGGAATCCTCTAGAGAGAGAGAGAGAGAGAGAGAGAGAGAAAAAAAAACTCCACCATCATAAAGTAACAGGAATAGGATTGAAGCCATCAGGTATAGAAAAATCGAGTTCCTTTTCGAAAACCCGTTTCGATGATCAACCACACTATCCCTAACTCACCCATCCCTCCTATCCCACTTTACTTCTCGATTCTGCGTCTTCCTTGCCCTTTCCCCTTTTTTTATCATCCTTATCTTTCTCATCACTACTTTCCGCGCGAGGACATCGCGGGCGATTCCAACGTCGATTTCCTACCGTGAAGACCGATGAAATTTTTCGGTGATAGATTTGAGAGTAGAATTCCACGAGGGAACCCGAAGATAAAAGCTTTTTCGTGAAAGCATCGCGAAAATTTAGTACCAAATTTGTCACGACCAGCCCGACGAAATTTCCGATCGATACTTTTTATGATTATATTCTGTGGCATGCTTTTTTTTCTGAATATTAACTTCGGATACGTATACATATATAGTATAGTTTCATATACATAAGCATATATCGTACACACACGGATACGTCGACTGTCAGATGAAAAAATATAGACATAATACAACGAAGAAAAATATGTGGCTGGAATTGGCTTTTACGTGTTCCCGTGTTCCTCCAGCAGGAACATCGATCGGGACGCTCATGTAAAACGCGCATAACTATTACTTTACATCGCATCAACGTTTACTCTCATATCTGCTCCACATTTTATAGGCTATTTATTTATATATCTATATATTTATGTACGAATAAGCTGTGCATTCATGTAAGCGTATACATACGTATATGTACATTCATATATATATATATATATATATATATATATACTCTTGGGCGTACATATCCGACGACGGAGGGAAAATTCCCTTGAGGAAATAATTTCTCTCATATCGATGGCTTTTCACCGAGCATATCGAATATTTATACACCCTTACGTACATATACATATCTCTTTGCAATTTTTTACCGCTCCGGAATTTCCGACACGTTGTCGCGCGGAGTGTGGGTAGGATAACGTCGCTCTTTTCCTAGATTTGAGCGGATCCCTCGTTGCATCGAGCCCAACGAAAACAAAAAGAAAACGCGAGTTTCCACGGGTAAAAAAATCCATCAAGCGTCAACGCGTATAATGGACGTAAAAAAAACATATAATTCCGGTTTGGTCGACGTGTATATGTATACGTAATGAAACGAATAAAAAATTGTTGTCCTTCAATGTTGAAAGCTTCAAAACGTCACCGATCAAATTGACGAACGTTTACGTTCGAACTTAATATTTCAGTTGGAAAGATTTTTAATCAAACATTTCAAATTGCCGGTCTCGGTTTAAATAACAAATTATATTTACATATATGAATATGTAAATTTATTATTATTCAATTTCTGACCGGAGTTTTTGATTCATTAATTCCTGAGCTACAACTCGAATTTTGTAAGATAAAAGCTTTTTTAATCGAAAATTGAGCTGCAAGGTAAATGACTACGACCATATATATGTATATATAATATTTATAATGTATTATTTGATTTCTGAGTAGAAACGTACATTTTTAAAGAGAAACGTTTAAGAAATGAAAAATTTAATTCCAATTTATGACGTTGAAGTTTGCATCCAATTTAAGACCTTTCTGAATTTTTTACTGTTCGTTCCTATCATATTTTTCTGTCCATTATTCTTATCAGTTTTTCTTTGTCAATTATCACAATCAAAAGAGTTTTATACAAAGAACACGTGTAAATGAATAACCTTTACAGGTCGCTACGAAAAAAATGTTGGAAATTAAGATTAACTAATTTTCGTTGCATTTCAACGATAAAAAGTTCACCATCTGTTTCACGGAATACTTTGAACTCTTTTTTTAATCTAGTTGAACATTGCGTTGCGCCCACAGGCGTTTTACGCTGCAGCCAGAAATGGCAAGTGGAGATGAATGATAATCTCGGGAAAGTTCAGACTGCGTTCGTTCCTTTGATCGAAAGAACTCTAAGAATTCATAAAACTTTTTTTTGTATTTTTCTGGAATATTTCATACACCTAGATAAATTTTCCAAACATTTCTACGTATAGATCGATGTTGGTGGAATCATCGCTTCGATGATCGAAAATAACAAAGGTACGTGAAAAGGGAGACGGAAAGAGGAGGAAAAAAATATCGAGAGAATTCGAAGCCTGGTGTCACCGGTGTCACATCCGGATGTAGCACAGCAGTCCACTCTTCTTTTTCACGTTGATCTCGATGTGTATCGACGTATTCGTGTAGCTTTTCTGTACCGAGAGCAGAACAAGAGCGGATTCGCAGAGAGAGAGAGAGAGAGAGAGAGAGAGAGAGAATGAAAAAGAAGAGTAGACTGGAATTCCACCAACGGGATTTGCACAAATGAACACATATCATCGAATATAAGTTAAGCTCGACGTTCCGATGCATCTCTATGAAAGTGCATCCACTCACTGGCGCTCCATTCCTACATGTACAAATATGAAAAAAGTGTCTCCAAAGAATATAGGAATCAAGGATATTTCTCCCGGTGGCCACTAGTCTTCATACTCACCAATCCACAATTCCCAACGTCCTCGAAGCCGCCATTGACTGAATTTATCAGCATTTACAAATTTCCATACTTCAAGAATCCTCGGGGCTTCGAAAGCCACGTTTCGTTTCAGAAAAATTAAGGATCGTGTTCCGACAGTACGCCCGTACCGATAATCGACATCGGGTGGTTTCTCTACGTCTCCGAAATCCCCCATTTTTCGTATGCACAAAAAATGTAAATCCGAGCGTCAAGAAATATTACGCGTCACGAGAGACGAATCAACAAAAAAGAACGAAAAAAAAAAGAAGAAAAGAATAAACAAAAATCGAGGAGGAAAAGCGAACGGAAAATAAAATCGAAACGAACATCCGTGTATTCCCCAGTTGATTTCTCCCCTCGCAGTCAGGACGAATATTAATATGTGCTAAAGGGTCCGAGCACCAACCCAACCCAACTCCCCTCCGACCTTCTCCAACCTCCATCCCAACCCACATGAGCGCGAAAAAGATCGAAAACAGGAGAAAAACATCGGGGAAAAGTGAAATATGAAATAGTTGCGGAAAGAAAGCGATGCATCAACATGGGGGAAATGGAGAGAACCCCAGAAGAGATGGTCGTTGATATTTGTCGAAGGTGTTTATTAAAAAAGATACCACTGAAAATGTGTACGAGGAAACAACGATAGGAGAGGATGGAAGGGGGGGAGGGGCTGCGGTTCCATGACTTCTCGCGTGGTACCCCCCAATCCAAAAAGAGCGGGCGAATAGCACAGAGGCCGTGAGCCAGGAACGAAGTGAAATGGAAGAGTAGCAAGAATATACGAGGGATGAGAGAACCTACCGATGATTGCTGGGAAATAAAGTGCCCGGAGGGGTTGACACATGGGAAATCTTCCGCGGTCGCGACTCTCGCGGCGGCTTACGCGGTCTGCAAGGATAGCTCTCTGCGTGGGCGTGCAGAGATGTCGGAGAAAAGTGGGGATAAAGGCTCGAAATGCTCCCGAGAAAATGGGAGAGAGAGGCTGGAAATAGCTATGCTTTCGCATATCTCTGTATATATAAATGTGGTAAACTCGGTTTCACCCGCGACTTCGCGTTCTCGAATTTTTTTAAAAATACTTTCAGACCCTTTAAAATATTATTTTATTCAAAGGCTGATAGATGTCGTTTTGAATTTGTAGCTGATTTTAATTGATTCGTACTTTTGAAAAGACGAGACCCCGATTGAAAAAAACACCCACGATTTTACCTTATTTAGTGATTTTTTCTAAAAGGACTTGAAAAGTCTGCGAATTGATTTTTTGAAAAATGCTGAAGCTTGAAATTTTATATATAATATATCTGTAATAAAAAAAACTGCCGACCTCATCAGCCCAGATGTTCAAATTTGCGTTGAAATACTTTCGAAACTTATAAAGGATGTCAGTTTGTTGCCAATTTTAATTATTTCACATTTAAAAACAACGATAAAACTCCTACAGAAAAATGCACTCTCGATTTTACACATGAAGAGTAAATTTTCCAAAAATATTGATCTGCCAGCTAAATATGCCATTCCCAATTTTCAACTAAAAGTTTCAACATCAATTTTCATAGATTGAACTTTTTCAGATGCCCTTTTTTACCCCTTTTTATTAAATAAAGAATTCTGAAAAATCTGTTTTCAAATAATGCTTACATCGTGGTATAAACATGGCGGCCAAATTTCAAGCTCGATGATGATGAGTCAATCAAGATTTTTCTTTATATATATATATATATATGAATACGGAAGAGTAAAGCTTCCAACGGCATTTGCGGAGTCCATGATGCTAAACGGCGTTTTCACGACTTTTCCGAGCAAACCCGAAAGAAAATGAAGAAAAAAAGGAAGAAATACGTTAGGCATAAACGCGTTTCAAGAAGACGGGACAGAAGGGTGCTCCATTCTATCGTTATGTTGGAAGATGCATTCACTTGGTCGTATACCATCTTCTGGATGTTGGAACGAAGGGGCTTACCTTATTCATCCCCTGTTCGCCCAATCTCGGCTCTACGACTCGTCTCATCGTATTTTCTTTCTCGTGACTCGAGGGTAATGGATTTGAAGGATTTTCGCAGCGGCCACGTCGCACATACCGGCTCATAGCTTCGATTTATCTGCCATCGCGCCAGCGACTCTCGCGCCTTCGCTGTAACGACCTGTATTTTCTCATTCGCCACCTTCGCTCTTCTCGTCTTACGTGTGCCTTGGGGAAACGTTGACGCTGAAGACTTTCGACTTCGAACACACTCCGAGGAGTTTTCGACCTCACTTTTTCGACACTCATAAACACACGTTGTCTTCGAACTCTTCGTTCAATGGCGAGCTGAGAATATCACCGGGGATCGTTTTGAAAAATTTGAGGAACTAAGCTAAGCAGTCCGGAATAATGATAGCTATTGGATGTCTCATGAAACGATTTATCAGTAGTGATCTGTCACATTGATTTTTTATAATACTAATATACATTTTTCAATTGGGATTTCATTTTTCTCTTCCTTCTTCATTTTTACAATTTTTCCTAATATATGGAACGAAATGGAACAATGCTTCAGGCCATGGTTAAACCAATTTTTTAAATAACAAAAATGTAGTATGGCACGTTTTTAAAATGGACTAAAAAGTAGAAAATAATTTATCCTAGCCCGTCAGAAATTGGAAACCCCATACAAACTTCGAAATCTATATAAAATGTCGTGAAAATTTTTTGTTGTGAATTTTCAATAGCTATGAAAATACTTGAACTTTAAAACGAAAAAAAAAGGTGCCGGCAATAAATAATTAATGGGTGAATACTTGGCGTAAATCGATATTAATTTCACTGCTCTGAGAATGTTACCCGAACCGTTGTTTGTTTTTTTTTCTGCATTCCTCACTATTATCCATTGCATGCTTCGCACCTTTGAAATCTTGCAAGAATTTTGTAGTCTGTGTTCATCTTGCTCCATTAGATGGTTAAAGATTCAACAATAAATTGTCCCATTAGACGGTTAAGGATTCAGAAATAAATCACGCGATGACCTTGAACATTTTTGACGAACAGTTTTTTTCCACTATATTGATAATTAATCCTTTCGCTATGTTTACCCACCTATCTTTCATCAACATCAACTTTACCACAAATAAGATGTTTCATTACGAAAATCGATATTGTTTCATAACTTTGTACGCGTGCTTCCTGCACAGTTGATACTTTTAGACTGAATCACTTCTTCGAAACGCTATCAAACTCGAACGGAAGCGCTGTGCAGGCACCGACCGTTTACCAGCTAGACTTTTGTTTCATCTTACCGCCCATCTTCGTGTAGTCCCGAATTCTCTATGCACCGAAAAGTTTTGCACGATCTCAGCGGGAGTAGCAATTTCGCCGATGAAAAACCATATTCACTTGACCGTAACTCGATCATTCCTCCGAATCCTTTTAACAGACTTTTCCACAGTTTTCACACTTGCCTGCTCTCCAGCTTTTCACGGCTAGCTTTTTAACAGGGAATAAAAAAAAATATTCTGTATCTTCTATATGCTTTTCAGAGTTTTCTTTGATTCGACGTTCGCAAGTTGAATGGAATAAAAATTAAATAAACGAAGCTTTTGAGGTTCCACTCACTCGAACCCAAACAACCGACCATTTTTTTCAAATGTCAAACTCCTACCCACACTTTTCTCTCCCACCTTCCTGTAGCTTGCCATCTGTTTTCCTGGGGATCCGAATGAGGAATCAAGGAATAGTGGAACGGCGACGTTTGAGGCTCATCCGAAGTTTCCGTGGATTCGAATTGTTCGTATTCGAGATGTGTTTGTATACGAGTGGAAAGCGGACTTAGCGGAAGTCGCGAAGCTTAAAGAGAGAAAGAGAGAGAGAGACTGAGGGAGAGAGAAAATGTAGCGTTGGTAATGCTCTGATTATTTCAGTTCTAGGTGTACGGTGACGTACTCTACCGTAGTTCTAGAAGCGATTTGTCATTGACATATATATGTGCTTGTGTATATCACGTTTTGCTGGTTTCCGTCTAATCTCGCGGTTTGTTTTATTCCCTTGGCGATTTGTCCGTAGAGCTATCTCGAGAAACGTTAAATTCACCACTGAGGCAATTTGGATATTGCTCGACGGATTTAAGCTCTCACTCTCTCTCGCACTCTCTTTCTCTCTTCGGGCACTCCCCCGGCATCGGTGCACCGGCACAGAGCATGAGGGGCTGCATTTACTTATATATGCACCCTAACACATACACACCGATGATATATGATTCTTACTACACCATTGGCGTAGCTAAGAGGGAGCAAAGATTGCCACGAACCCCCCTTCCATCTTCAAGAAAAAGATCGATCAGAAGTAATTGAATCTGAGTAATCGATAAATTTGATTTAAATTTTCATAAAGTAAGAATGTAAGAAAATCATTTTTCCTAAAACTTGAAATATTACTTCATCGAGATATAGAGAATAAGGCTAATGCAATGTAAAGTAATGAGAATAAAAATTATATAAATATCTAATCTAAATTCTAAATCTAATAAGAATAAGCCTAATAAAAAAAAACGAAGAGACGTGTAATAAAAAAAATATATAAAAACGTTGCTTAGAAACACTATGCTTCAGGAACTTTTCTCTCACATTCGACTGCTGAAGGTAAAGAACAGGATATTCAAAAATATTACAGCTGAAAAAGAAATTATCTAATTTACAGAAAAAAAGCAATCTATGACTGCAATCTAGTTGTTCCTGAAAATAGAGTTCGCAAACTAGTATCCGGCTTAAACGAATTTAAAAAATGACTAAGTAAATTATTTTTTTTAACATTGTAAGAGTTCAATATCATAATTAATACGTTATATAATTGATCACGTGATTAAAGAACTCGTTCCCTATTTTGTCTCGTGTAGTTATCTCCTACGATGTTTATTTCTATCTAACTTTATTTAATAAAAAAAAAATGGTTCTTATCAGGACCATTTCTCAGGTCAGCTTCTCTTAGCCCTCTTTCCGCAAGGTAAAAATGTTGGTTACGGCAACGCATTGCGGTGCACACCATAATGCATTGTACCAGGCAGACATGGTATATCCCATGGGGCCATCGTGATAGTGCGAGGGTAATGTTGAAAAAACGAAAGAGTTTTAAGAATAAAAAGTAAGAAAGAGTAGAAGAAGGATGATGGGTCCATTGGAGTAGAGCCTGAGGCGTACGAGACGCGTATGCATGGAAAAGAAACGAGAGAATAGAAATAAGGGATGAGCCCGAGAAGATGAGCGAGAAAGCGAGATAAATTTGGCTTTGCAACACGGGGATCCCTCGGGATTTTTCGTTCAAACGAAGAAAAAAATCAAAAAAAAAGAAGTAGCATTATACACACTCACACATAAACTGACGCTTACGTACACACGTAATCTGGTTCTCATGGCTAACAGTATACCCAACATTTTTCATCTCGCCCTAGATTTGTCTCGATTCGATGGAAACAGGGTGAGGACTGAAGGTGATAACAGCGAGGGATGAGGAGAGTGAGGAAAAAGATATCTGTAATATTACAGCCGAGTATGATTGGGCGATGGATGGTTGGGGAGAGAAAGAAAGAGAGAGAGAAAGCGACGGAGGAAGGAATTGATGACCCGTCGATAAGACAGTGAAATCCATTTGGCAATCCATTATCCGGATAAATCATCTTTTCATACGTGTTTCGACCATTCTCGTAGAATATATTGGCTCTGGATTCTTCGTTCAAATTTCGACGGTTATTTTTATGTTTTTTATATTTTTATATTTTATTTTATATTTATTTTATATTTATTTTATGTTTATTTTATATTTATTTTATGTTTATTTTATATTTATTTTATATTTATTTTATATTTATTTTATATTTATTTTATATTTATTTTATAAAACATAGGAAATGGGAATTGATGTTGACATTGTTGAAAGTCAACGAAGTTTCATTTCAGCTTTTTTCAAATTTGTTGTCGATCGGTGAGTAAGAATTCTACAAGTGTGTTGCGAGATTCTTTATAGCTCGACAGTGCTAGGGAGATTTTTGTAAAATAAAATAACAAACTCATTATTCAAAGAAAGTAGGCAATCCGTTTTTGTTCATGGAAATGAACGACTTATATGCCCACCTTTGAAAATATTCTTTGTGATAATTGATTCATAGTAACGAATCAACTCAATAAAAATCGATTGCTTCATAGATGAATTAAATAGTCAAAGAAGAAATAGCTTTATAATAATAAAATCGATTAATTGGTTATTATAAACCTATATCTAATTTAATTGTTTATTTCAATTGTTAAGTACTATTAATATATCGACTCGAAAAATGAATTACTCATTCCAATGATTATAAATCAAATATTTATTAAGAAAAGATCGTTTATTCATGCAATGCAATAACAAAGTAATTTCTTTAGAATAACCGAAACAAATGAACAAAATAATGGTTACATAATGAATAATTCATTAACAAATGAATTACTTTAAAATTACTCCAAAAAATACTGAACAATTATTCCCCAAATACTTTAAATATTCTCTATCCATTGCTTTTAGTAATTACTTTTCAATAAACCTAAGCTTCGTATTTTCGTTTATCCGAATCCATTTACAAAGACGTCAGACATCAGGGTTATCGAGTTGACCTACTACAAGTACTTTCCTCGATTAAAAAAAATTGGTTTTTTATAGAATAAAAAATATATTTTCCTCAAACTTATCCAAGTACACAAGGCAGTGGGATCTCCGTTAACCGAGCACGCGATAGAGCCTTTATTAATTAACCGCTTTCACGATCTTCCGACCCAACACGTTATTATCTCTCCCGTTGATCGAACATCATCCACTTTCCCACCTCCGTTCTCTCCAGGATTCATTTCTCTCGTTACACCCCTGTGAAGCTTCGTTACGAAGGAATCGCGCCGAGATGAACGCGGGTAAATCGGAGAAGGAGGAGGATCTCGGGAAAACGATTGTGGGAATTCGTGATATATGAACACCGTGAACAACCGGAGGAACGTTAGGAGTTGATGATGATACGAAGGATGGTAACGCAATTATATTACGATTAACACAATCCAATCCGGCCCACCGTTATTGTACCGGAGAAATCGTGCTATTTCGACCACCCTACTGACCAACTACACGACTCACCCCCTGGCAAGCTTATCGCAGCCTTTCGCCCACGTAGGCGGAGACGACTCACGTAAGGCCACCGAACTATTATTATTTTCTCTCCTGAGGAGATTACACCGCTGATTTATTGGACATTCATCGGAGGAAGCGACTTTCAGGAAAACGTCGATATTTACGATACACTTTTGTGCAGCCTGATCGCTAGACGAGAATTTCTCAGCCCCTTTACGACTCGCTTCGACCCTCTGAACAATTTTCGACACGTCGTTTGGCTCGTCCAATTGACGGCGATAACGAAATAAATTAAATGTGTTTTTTTTGTCTTTTTTAATTATTTGAATGCTTGTGACGTTGAAGCTGATTAATTAATGGGAATTTTGTTGTTGTTCAGTTTTTGTTATTTTCGTTGTTTTTTTTACACAAATTAATCATTCGTTTTTATTGTTAAAGACAGTGTTTTTTTGCGAATTGTAATTGAAATTTTTGTTAATAATGCTTAAAAACATACGAGCTTTTTTTTGCTGCTGGAGGTAGTGTTTTTTTTGTTGGAGTTATTTAATCAGGGTATTACTAGATATTTGATGCGAGGTATATCCATGAATTTTGCAAATTTTCGTACCCGCAGAAACACGTTTTCCCGAAGCGACTGTGTCAAATTCATATATTTATAACTCCTGAATTATTTAGTGAAACATTCAAAAATAAGCCATGTAATATTATTACATAATGAACTATTACTGTCCAAATGTGCCCGAATTTTGACGATTTGTTTATATCCATCCAGTGGCACCATAAAGTAATTAATTATCTGCAATTTACGATGTTATAAAATCCAACGTCATGAATCAGTTAATTCTATATTGCGATTTAATCAAGTCGTTTTTTCGCAAATTATACGCGAATGTGAAAATGTTTATAAGTGATAAAAAGATACATTTCGTGTTTCGGGGTGCACTCGTATACTTCGTGACACGAGATCGATCTCTCTAACCGGATCATCGCTGTTTCCTAACGAAAAATAATTTAACGACGTCGCAATTACAAGCTATGGTACAGACGTGACTATTTCGAATTTAATTTTCATTGGAATGAATTTCACGTCTGCGACCTGGATCGGACGCAGCCTGCACATTTGAGAAGATCGAGAAATTCGCGATGAACTCCAACGGAAATTATGTTCAACGTGAATCGAAGAGGTTCGACTGAATTTTCAACAAGTCCGAGGAGATTAATGTCTCGTGACCTAAGCGAACGATAATTGTTTCTGTTTCTCGACGAGTCTCCGATTTGTTCATTACTTTACCAAATTTCACTGCAAAACGGTATCGACCGACTAATTGAAACTCGACTCGACACGAAGTAATTAAATATTTCATTAACGAGACAAAGTCGACAACTGTTTGATTCGATGAGTTAATATTAGCATTTTTCACATTCAATAAATCACATAGAAGCGCACATTTAATTTAGTACCTAAAAAATCATTTGATACGTGTAATTTAATATTGAATTCCGGGTTAAGTGAATATGATGGACAGGGATAATCAAGTCAAAGTTTATAATTCCCAAAATATATCTGACCTCGATATCGAGAAAAGTAAAAAAAAAATTCACACTATCCATTTATCACACTTTTTCACTTCAAACGGACCTTACATTTATTGAATTTTCGTGAAACGTGATATGTGTTATTTACGCGATGGAAATATACTCGTGCTCCAACTTTTCTATCCGGGTTGAATATCCAGCTGACTTTTGCGGATCGCTGCAGATCGGGAGAAAATTATTCACTTGGATAAACTTCGATACCCCAGAATCTTCATTTTTCCCAAAAGCTTGATAAAATTGACTGAGAAACTTTAAAAAAAAACTACGGCCTATAATTGAAATTAAACTATGAATTATATTCCTCAAATAATAAATAATACCTCAAAGTTTCAAGAATTTTTACGATTTTTTAATATCTATCCAATCATAATTAAAATCCTTATACGGTTATATAGGACCTAAAGACTACCCGGACGAACGTTAGCTCGAAAATCCACATTTTTCTTTAGTCATTGAAAATATGAAGAAGTTTTATCACAGTAGAGATTCGCACTGAAACTAGCCGAAAAGTCGGGTCCGCAAAGCTGATCATCCTTCGGGAATCGTCGAGGTTATGGGGCAAGACAAAAAGTGGATGGTAACGGGAGAGGACGGAGATCAAGTGAGTTCGACGAGATCGCTCTCACGTTCGGACGAGGATTCTGTGTGGGGATTAATCGAGGAGCTTATAAAAGAGGGATGAGGAAGACCGGTATAGGGAGAGGATGAATACGGAACTGAAAGTCTAGTTGCCGATAAATCGAAACCACCTGAGAGCTAATTTCGAGCACGAGCCAAAAGGAATCGATCAAACTTCATGTTCCGACTAGCTATCTTCCTCTTTCTCTCGCACACACGCGTTCTCTTCTGATTACTCGGAGAGCAGCCAGCTCCTTTGATACCCGAACGCTTAACTCTCAATTATGGCGAATAACTTGTGAGATAGGTAGCGAGATGACGAGGGTATCGTGGGCTCGTTTGCGTGAATCTTGCTTGCATAAGGAGTAAGATCGGATGATGAAGTAGTGATGGGCAACAGGAAGAGAGGCATGGGGTACAAGAGAGAATAGGGAGTTACTTGGATGACGCGTGCTCTCGACGTTGATCTCTCATATTTTGAACGATGTTCACGTCACACAAACACCCTGACGCGTCTTTATGTACATCAAAGTGGTTACGTAAGTGTCGCTGTGTTGGGCAGTTTGACGGTTGCTGGAAGCTTTCGGACTCAAAAAATATCTTGAGGTTGGTCGAACTTCAAGATTTGAAGGAAACGGAAATGCAACCAGGTTGTAATTCATAATTTGTACAAAAATTGTCGTGAAACGCGACGAAAGTTATTTTTGAATTTTTCATTTCTCTACTTTTGTTATTGTTTACTTATATCTATTTTTATTTCAATGAGCTATTTGAGGTACTTTTAGGTTTTCCAATTTTACTTGAGGAATAATGGTTTTTCATGGATTATTTTTCAAAAGAATTTCTTATGAAAAATTTCTGATGAGCAGTTACTGCTGTAACGTTTTGAAAATTATGAAAATTGCAGTCTGTTGGAAGAATTCGATTTTCGGAAGGAATCTTTGTACAAAGATTGCAGTGAAACGCGACGAAAGTTATTTTTGAATTTTTCATTTCTCTATTTTTATGATTGTTTATTTATATCTATTTTTATTTCAATGAGCTATTTGAGATACTTTTAGGTTTTCCATATTTACTTGAGGAATAATAATGATTTTTCATAAAGTATTTTTCAAAAGAATTTCTTATAAAAACTTTCTCATGAGCAGTTACCGCTATGACATTTTTTAAGCTATGAAAATTACAGTCTGTTAAAATAATTCGATTTTTAAAAGGAATCTACTTGAACAAACTACTAAACATTAAAAAAACTTTTCAAAAAATCGAAATACTGATAAACTGACTTCGATCCGAGGTTTACTCAGTTCTCCGTTTTTTCTCGTTTCACAACGCGTTGAAACGATAAAAAAAAAGGTGTTCGGTGAGAAAAAAGGTAAAAAAAGAAAGAATTTCTCGTATCGTTTTTTATCGAAAATTCGTGACTGTATTCGCATAAGTGACGAATCGATCGACGAGCCAACCGGTAATGCATCGAATCTCCCTCACACATGCACACGCCAAATGAAATAAGAGACGTTTCACGGTTCGGAAAGCCGTAGGGTGTGTGTAGAAAAGCGTCCCACATTGCACACGTTGCTCCACGAGATTTCGTGATTTGCTGCTATTCATTTTCGCCCGCGCTTCTCGTTATTTCCGCAGATTCAACGGCAGCCGTTGCTAGTCCGGTATTTGTCGAGCCCGTTGGCAACCAAACAGCTGCGATCGGACGCGAAGCAATATTCTCGTGCAGGGTTCGCAACATCGAAAAAAATAAGGTGAGAATTTACTACTGCTGCTGTTGCTACAACTACTATTGCACATACGCGCAAAAACGTGTGTATAAAAGAAAGTGTAAATCCATCCCCCTGATAACTGTGTATAAAACGTAAATTAATGTGTCGACTGTGCGATAATATCGTTATCGTTTATTTCAATGGCAATGAGGCAACGAGATAGTTGCGAGCAGTGGGGGCTTCAACGACCACCTCATGCCAAAGGAAACTCCATTATTGCCGGTTTCCTGGAAACGTCAAGACTCGTTTCCTCTCGCATCCAATCTCCTTTTTCACTTTCGTTTCTTCTTGCATGTGTGCTGAATTATTTGATATTATCATTATCGTGCGTTTGGGTTATCATTATTGGTGGTTTGGGTTATCATTATTGTTTGTTTGGGTTATCATGATTTTGAAACGATGGAATTTGACGTGAAATTCTGAGTCGATTGATTTAAGCATTTACTGTTCTCGGATCAACGTCAACAATCAGGCGTGCTCGTTTAGCGGGCTCAGCCTCGAAATAATTATTATATTTAGATGTTTAGTGTCATATCGCAGGTCCATGAAGATGTATTTTTATACCTTGAAGATAAATCCACAATTTGGTTCGCATTGGACTCTCCATTTATAGGGAAAAATGTCGAAAAAATATTCTGGAAAGGTTTTTCGCATTTTTCCAGTCTAATTTTGCACTTTTGGCAAAAACTCGGGCGTATTCGTAATCAGCGGAAAATTTCCGGTCAAATAGACTCTTTGAAGAGTTCAAAAACGGAAAAAAATATTTTTCGGCTTTCCCGGCCACTTTTCCGAAATCTCAAAAATCACGGAATTTCAAAAGGTCGTAGGGTGAGTTTCTTATTAGGTATGGAGATTTATTTGGTGGGTTTGGAAAAGGTTTTTGCCTGACTTAAATAATGGCGTTGGATTCGTATCGATATCTCGTATAGTTTTTCCGGAAAGTTCACTTGAAAAATCGCAAAAAAAGAGGCAAAGGGGTATGTATGGAAAAATTGGCAAAAATCGATGGTCCAACTTTGAAATTCTGCCAAAA
>JAPYZJ010001719.1:0-25383 GCA_030522765.1 Ophioninae sp. B BG-2022a
AGTTCATGTCTTTGCATCGCAGTATGTAGTCGATATGCGGCAAAATTTATTTCATCAATTGCATGCACAGCGTGAAAATCATGACTGTCTATCTGGGGAGCCATTACAATATAATCTCAAAGATGCCGTATGGAATCTGCGTCGAGGTACTCGAGCGATTTATTATGCGAGAGAGGGGAAAGGGGCGGGGGGGAGATGGAGAAGCGTCGATCCTGCCTGACGCTACCCTCGCGTGGGACGAGAGGCGCCAGAGGATACTAAGCGCGCAGTCGGACTCGATCATTTGCAAAAAAGGGATCCAGTGAATCCCCCCCCCCCCCTCTCTTCGTCTTTTCTTTCTTTTCACAACTGACGTCGGACCCGTCGCGTGTCCGATTATAGACGAGGGATTTTCTCCTCCTTGTGGGGAAACTGGGATGATCCACCGTGTACCTCGTTGAACTAACTTTTCCTCCCGTCAAGTCACGACGACGTTCTCTCTCGTCGTCGAGCTCTCGTTCTCTCCCTAATTTCTAATTACTTTTCCGCTCGTCCGGTTTAATCTCGTCCAACGTCGTAAAAACAATATTTTATTTTTTATTTATTTTTCGTTCCATGAATTTTTTATTTTATAAAAAATAAAATTTGCATTTTTTATTTAAAAATCATTTTTTTAATATATTTAATTTATGAATATTGATTTTTTATTTTTTGTTTCATTAGAAAGAAAATTGATCTCGGAAAATTAGAAAAAACCCTGCGATGCAAATTTCACATGTTGCTTTTGAATTGTTTTTTAATTTTTATTTTTAATTTCGGAAGCATTTCTTCGGTGAAAATGATTTGTGACGTCAATGAAAAGGGGATCGAAGTGTCGTGAATTATCGAACGTCCCGTCTGACAGCTCTCGTGTACGACACACCCGAGTAATTAAAAGTTGCATAAATAGAACGTGAGAAAACCAAACTATCCGGTCTATCGGATGCTCGTTTTTTTTAAAATTGATTTATTTATTATTTTTATAGATTTTTATTTTATTTTTTATCCAGTCAGTCACGACGTCAATCTACTTTTTCCCCAGCGATGATTCTCGAGATATTAGCTACTCGCGTCTGGCTGTGACGGCTGTAATCACTTCTCGTGACCTCGAACTTGATACCGACCGATTAGATCTTTTATGGATATTACGACGATGTTTTAATAGGCCGTCTCGTCGAGTTGTCCAATTAACGTTCGGAAAAGCACAAAAAAAACATATGGGATTCGGTAATAAATCGTCAAAGGCCAATAATGCAAAAAACAAAGTTCGCCATGGATCGATCTTATCGACGAGACAATTTTGCACCGAGATACTTCTCGCTTTGGAATTCCATAACGAGATTCCTGTAGATGAGATAAAATTCAGTTTTCCATGTCTTTCACGTTAAAAAAGGGGTTTCTAACGATTGATGTTTTTTAAAAAGTGGAAGATGAAAAATAATTCAATTAGAAATCTGTAACATTTAAATTATGAATAATTATTAATTCGTCTAACAATTTAAACCCAAACAGACACAAAGTTTATAAAAAAATGTTGATGCATAAATAAATATTAATTAAATATTAAATTTAATTAAATAATTAAATATTAAATTTAATTAAATAATTAAATATTATATATTTAATTATTAATATTCTTTTAAGTTCACAATTTAAAAAAGCATAGTTTTTCAAATATTCGATAAAAAATCTGCACAAATTAAAGTACGAAAATAATTTTGATGAGCTAGCTACTGGACCTTTTTATCAAACTTTCCACAGTATCGTTTACCCCTTAATTGTCAACCTCTTTCCGTGTTTCCTTGAACGAACCTCGCCTACGGTTACACGAGTTTTTACTTACGACGAAAAAAAAAAGAAAAAACGCATCACTCGAAACTCACATATTTGCACAATTTTTTTTTTTTTCATCAAGCACGCTCTCGACGATAATGTGTAAGCGGATTTTTTTTCTCCTTTTTTTTCGAATCGTTCTCGACCGACAAAGCGATTGAGTATCGCACGACCTTTTCACCGTGCTCGCGGGCGAGAATCCGCCGTGTTCTCGTCCCTTTCCCGCCTCCACGTTTACGTGTCTATGTGTGCGTGTATTTGCCGTCCGGGAAACCGGGATAAGCCTAGGTGACTGGTTCGCATTAACGAGGCCGAATGCCGTGTTTCCGAGCGTGCGAAAGTAGCCAGGATCGTCGACGAGCCCCAGCTACTATGCATACATCGATCGGCTTATTAACAGAAGGGCGTATGTCCTCCGGCATCACCGGGTTCAACCATTTCCCTTTGTCCCTCGGACCAACGAAGAACCTCTTCCAATTGCGTATCTCCCGCTTGATAAGCTTCATTCTTCCATTATCGATATTGGCTGTTTGTTTGGGTTACAACGAAGATCCCAACCAAGGACTTCCGGAAATTGATGATGACCATTTTGCTGGTTGAAAATAATTTTTTTGATCATTTTTGAGCTTTTTGAACCCAAACAAACCCAAATAAATAAATAAATAATTTTGTTTGGTTTTGATAAATTTGGAATTTGAAATTTGAAATGATTTTGATTGAAGGACGGAGAAGAAAGATTTTTTCAAGTTTAGAATTTGAAACCCCAAAATTATTAGTTTAAAGGAATTTGAATAATAATCAAACCCAAACGAACCAAATTTTAGGTTTGTGGTTTATTTTGATTCCAATGAGTTTTTTGGGGGTTTCAGTCAATATTATTAAAAGTAAATGACGCTCAAATTTCTTTAATCCGAAAATGGCGGATTTCCATCCCCTTGATTTATTTTTTATAAGCTCAAATTTGAAAAAGTATTTTCAAGCTGTATAGAATACTCATCAAGGAAATTCAGTTTCGTTGGGAATGAGATATCCCATAAGCTCATCAAGGGAATCTTCATAGTTAAGACGCAACTCGGGTATGCATTTCTCTCAGTCGAGCAGCTGCAAAAGAGGTTTTCCTAAACATTGACACGTAACGATACATCAAACGATCTTTGCTAAATAAATTTATGGCTTGACAGGAAGATGAGACTGTAGATAGAAAAGCTCGGATTGATAGATACACACGCGTAGATTTAGGAGCGATATTATCAGCTGATTTATCTACAGGGTGTTTCTAAAATTTTCCGAAGTTTTCTAAAAAAATAATTAAATAAACAATATAAATTACAAACACGTAAACAAATATTTATAAAAAATGACAAACGATTAATAAAAAAAAAGAAGATATTTAAAAATTGAAAATCAATCATATAAATAATATAAGCCTGAATAAATAAAAATTATTATACGACACTTCGATATTGCTGTACAAATCCATTATTCATTTACAAATTTATTTATTCATTGGGTTAAAAAACGAAATTTGTTTTTAGGATGTTCTCCATTTGAAGCAACCTGTACAACTGGGAACTGATAAATATGCATTGACGAAGATTTAAAAAATTGAATGCGTATATAATACATCAGATCGTACTGTCCGTCTACCCTCCAATAAAACCTCCACGGGTTCAAAGGTGAATTTTCCACTTCCCGAAGGATTCGAATGCGCCGGAGAGAAGCGAAGAAAAAAAAGAGGAAAAAAGTGTATATTTAAAAAGTTTCCAACTGGGATTTAAACGCGAGACTTATAGGTGCGATTAGCTTCTTGAACACGCGTTTCCTATTCGATATTTACGTGTATCGACGTCATTACTCGATTCTTGCCGGTACACTTGAACACTAGGAAGCTACGATGATAAAGTGTCCTGTTTGTCCAGTTATCTGAAATCATTCCTTCCTCCTCGATAATCCTCACACGGAAAACCTCTTGAATTATCAATAAATTGTTTTATTCACACCAGATTTTTTCTGTTTCGTTACTTTCGAAAGGTTTGATGCAACCATTGATATTTCAGGATCTTTTTTTGTTTAATCAAAAGGAATCGGGGAAACCATTTGTTTTGTTTGGGTTTATTTATTCATTTATTTATTTATTTATTCATTTATTCATTTATGCAATTATTCAATTATTCATCTATTAATTAATTACTTAATTCATTAATTCAATTACTCATCTATTCACTAATTCATTAAATTATTTATTTATTTATTTATTTATTTATTTATTTAGAATTGTTGACACTCATTTCTCGTTCGAATTGGCTTGACTGGAGTATTGGACAGTGACCTCGTTAGCAATGTGCGACGTCTCCGTAACGACCGCATGAATCCGGTATCGAAAGTCTGGTAGCGTTCGATTAATTAACCGGTCATTTCGCCATCGAACATTTCCTCAACGATTCCGAGAAAATCTCGAGAGCCCCCGAAGAATGCTTGAAAACGGTGCTACGAGCACATTCGAGGACTTTGAGTACTCGGAGAGTTTCAAACGCGGCGGGAAATCAAAGCGAATTTCAAATACAAAAAAGCTCTTGATAAATAAGTGTAAAATAATGTTTGCAGCGATCGAAGAGGGTCTCTCGAAATTTTAATCCGTTTGTTCATTTTTCATAGCTCTTATCTTCGAGTTGCGCAACCGAAGCTCTGCGTTCAGAAAGTCCCTGGTCGTTGACACGCGAGGTCACACCAAATGTTACAGGAAACGAAAGTATTCCTGCAACGAGAGGATTCGCTGAAAATATTCCCTCGCTGACATTTACTCTTCCTTTTCTTCTATTTTCCTTCTTCTCGCGCCATCTCTTGACACCCTGACTCCTCAATGGATATCAACCTCTTCTTTGCACCGAACCTTCTTTTCCGGTTGGTCTGCATTCAAGCTTCGATTTTTAATAATCAAAAAGAAAATCCTTTTTTTTTAAATCCCTTATTTACATTTTTTACATTCAAATTCTTTATTCAAATTTAATTTTATTAAAATTTTATATTTAAATTTAATTTTATTTAGATTTTATATTCAAATTTAATTTTATTTATATTTTATATTCAAATTTTAATTTTTTACATTCAAAGGGATTAAAAAAATCTCTTATTTAAAATGATTTTTACTTTTTCCTCAATCTACGACTTCCTAAATTTCCAATTCGAAAACGATTTTCGTCGATTTACAAAAATCGCCAATCCCACAAAAAGCCGAGGAAAAAAAATAAAAAAAATTCATAAAAAGGATATTCGAGCGTTGCATAATTTTTTTCGTCAGCGCGTCGAGTACCACTCTGTTGCAATTCTCGTTACGCAACGTGCGACTGCGATGATACGAGGCGCTTTATGCCTCTGTGAAATCCTAACGCCCCCGTGAAGTACAATGTAATTCGTAACGTGCGCGTACGTCCCTTCTACCACGACTTTTATTCACATACACACACACGCGCGTTACCCAATATAAACACGTAACGTATTATTAGGGCCGATTGTATTATTATATGACGTCGTATGTTGCTTTTTTGGTCGATATAATTATCCTATTATTTTATGATTACTGTATTAGCTGTTTCATAATAATTATTTAATTCACAGTGCAATAATTCGATAAACCAATTGATTCATTGAGTTTGTTTATTTATCTATTATTTAAAAAATCAATTGTGGATTCATTATTAATGTATCCATAATTAAATATAATTATGAATATTAGATATTATTAAAATAATTTAATAATAAATTTCATATATATGTAATTTGTTGACTGCTTTTTTTTCTATTTTTTTTTGTAACACAGATGGATAGTCTTTTTTCCCCCTCGCCAATTCTGGCCCAAATATTTTAGATAAATGACGAATTTTGTTTCTTTACAAATGTTTTTTCGATCTATTGACAGCAAAAATCAATTTTTCCCTCCGTCTCCCTCTCGAGATCTGCTCCCACGGATCTCTGACACCAGGCATGGTATCATCGTCCGTAGAGCCCAAACGGGACTTTGCTCGAGCGATGAACTCGTCTTTCAGGTTATTGAGGATTAGGGGATCGTTTATATTTTATTATTTAGTCACTTTTTAACGGTTATCGCGAAGACGAAGGAAAAGCAGTCTTGGCCTTAACCTCGAGATATGAGGCATGCGATGATTAGCTTTTCGTCGTTTTTTCAATTCCCAGTGGGTCAATGACCGATAATAACGATTTTTGTTTCAACAGTGTTTATTTTTTAAAATATTGGTTCAACGTTTTATTTTTTAAATTCAAAATTTCTCTCGCATTAGGATTTGCTCGGTTTGGGTTTGTTTGGGTTCATAGCTGTTACGATTATTATAAAGTTTTTCAAAGTCTGATTATTTTGGAATCAAAGATTTCTCTTTCTTTGGGTTTTGCTCGGTTTTTTTTTGTATTTGTTTGGGTTCATAGTTGTTACAGTTATAATAATGATGAATTTTGAGGAATCGGCACGAAAAGGCTCGTAGATGCACGCGCAGGGTAAGTTCGAAGACTGGGCTAACCCGGTTGACCCCGTGAGCGAATAATAAACGCCCCTATGCCACGGAAATAGGAACAGACGTTTATGCGTGTGGATAGGAGGGTATCAGGAATCCCGGTCGTAATGCAATCGTGCCTCGGTGTGTATCGGCTCGAGGAATACACACGTAGATGACGGTGAGGGCAGAAACGCCTCCGCGTTAATTCCTCGTGCGTGAGGTTTCGCGCGCAGCATCATAATCATAGATCGCGCCGGGAGATTCGGAAGATTCAAGGGGGACGATTGTTATTATCATTCATCTAAACGCGTATAATGGCTCAGGGCACGTTTAAACCGAAACGAATTCCTACAACGTTGTACCGGCATTCACGTTGTCGAATCGAGAGACGAAACGTAAACGCCATTTTTTGGGAACAAAAAAATCAATGGAAAACTTTTTTCGTTTGGGTTTGATGGAGTTTTGATTTTTATTTGGACATTTGTTTGGGTTTGCTTGGGGTTTTGGATTTTTTTGTGAGTTTGTTTTGGTTTGCTTGGGGTTTTGGATTTTTTTGAGAGTTTGTTTTGGTTTGGTTGGGGTTTTGGTTTTTTGTGAGACTTTGTTTGGGTTTGATTGGAATTTTGGCTTTTTTTCCGACTTTGTTTGGGTTTGATTGGGGTTTTGGATTTTTTTGAAACTTCGTTTGGGTTTGCTTGGGGTTTTGGATTTTTTGAGATTTTCTTTAGGTTTGCCCAGGGTTTTGACTTTTTTGAAACTTCGTTTGGGTTTGTTTTGTTATCTCGTACAAAATTTGTTTTCCAATAGTTTTTCAGCTCTCAAATTGGTTCCCGTTAGGTTTTATAAAAAATAGTGATTTCGCTCTGGTGATTTGACGAGCCAATCGGTCTCGAAAGTGACAGTAATCCGTTGACACGAGAATGGTAGATTCTCATTCTCGAATGGTTACATCGGTGCAAATAGAACATACCTCCTGTGTTCGTGTTTGGGTCGGTCGTGTCTGTGCCTTCGGGATCTTTAGGCTTTCTCATATATATATCTGTATGTAGTTCATAAGGACTTCATAGCGATGGATATTGTGGATGCGCGCGCACGTTCCGTGTCTCGTCTTTCCGCTATATCGCCACGTCGTTTTTCGTTTTGTTTTTGTTTCTTTCCCCTTTGATTTTTTTTTCTTCCTTTTTGTGTTTTCATTTCTCGAAAGGTCAAACGACGACTGAGGACGAAGTGTGTTGTGAGCGTTGAACAATGGCTCCTTGCATAGAGCGTCATGAGTGCAGAGCAGAGTATGAATTCGTGAATGCACACTTTGAATTCACCACTCTGATTTCCCACTGCGCAAAATCCGAGACGAAATTTCTCTCTCTCTGGACACACGAAGAATGATATGTAACATACCGTAATAAGATATTCTCCAACATCTTCAGGATGAGGGATCCAGGAGGGAAAAAAAAACGAGGGACTTTCACGAGGGATGCACAAAAGGATGCATTCATCGGAGGATCAGATCGGGGCATTTATGACAATAGATGCACGCTTGAAACTCTCCTCGCAAATGTGAAACTGTTGATTATCAATTTTACGAATTTACAGTGTATCAAATTACGTCCAATTGACAGCGACGGAAAAAATGCCACGTGATGTGATAACGAACAAATGAGCGATTATTAATTAAATTATTGTTATTTAAGTTCGTATTTTTGGAGATTACATTTTTATCAAATTATATATTTAATTATTAAATATTATTAAAGAATAATATTTATCAATATTTATTATTCAAGAATTATAATTATTAAATCGTACTTTCGATTCTATTGAATTTTAATAATTATTAATAATCAATATTAAATTGCAATTTAATGAATTTACTTTATTCGATGAATAATATTTAAAAAAATCAATTAATACGATAATACTGTCAACAATTAAATTCAATATGAATATCATTAATTTGTATATTTAATATTATATATAATATTGTGGCATAAAAAAAAGCAATCGATTTTTTTTTCGTTCGAATGAGTCTTACAATTCGCGTCCATAAAAAAAAATTCATTTGAAAGAAATGTACTTTTGAGAAATTATATATCTTTGTTCCCTTTTATATTCGAGCGACACGTGTCTCCATATCTGTCGTGGCTCTTTTGTGAGATGTCATATTTTTTTTTTTACGATGAGTATTATTCAGTTTCCGTTCATTGACCGGCTAAACGCGTCTTGGCATTTCGAAATTAACAAATCGAGCGGATCTCCGCTGTGCTAGCAGGCAAACTCGTACCGACGCAAAACCGATGACAGCTTCCGATAATATCGGTAGATTAGCGACGCAGGCTGTATTACAACGCACGACATATTCATTTTTATCGAGCGTGGACAGCACATTATGCAGATCTTTAACACTCTCAAGCCATTACGTACCCATACGTGCAAACATGTATGGGCCTTTTTTTACGATTGGTCCAATCACTCGTCAATTTAATTTCAATTGACTGAAAAAATTACACTTTCATACATCTTTTTGTCCAATTTTTCGAGCATTTTTTTATCCATAAAGATTTTTAAAAAATATATATATATAAATAAAAAAAAACAATTATAACGAATTAAACCATTTTTTTACTCTGGGAAAACATCAGTCGATTATTATTACCTAAGTATGCAAATCAATTTAAAAATAAATAAATTAAGGGATCACTTTAGTGATTTTAATTAAAGTGAATAATTTTAGTGACTACAAATTTTATCAATATGAAAAACAATTTTTATAAAATTTTAATTGAGGGAAAAACATTAAATTTAATAATTAAAAATTATTTCAGTGTTAAAATCAATAAAAAATGTTTTTAAGTAAAAGAATTTTTTTTCTTTCATCTCGTGGAAGGAAGGCATTGGCAATGAAAAAAAAAAAATGTATCGACAAATTCCTATCAGGTCAGGAAGTGTAATTTCATTCATAAGCGAATGACCAAAAAAAAAAGGATAATTAACAAGATCCAATATGGTTGAGATGAATGAAAGTGATTAAGCCAGGAACGGTCTATGCGCGCCGGGAATACATATACGAGTTAAATAATGTGAGCGTTTCGTTCTGGTAGTAAGAGTCGCGTCGGCAAACAGCGATCAAGCCGGGCTCGTGTCTCACTCTCGGTCGATCTTTTCAACGGGGACAAACGACTCCCTGCGGCAATTAGCACAGATTTAAAAGAGTCCCGCAACTGTTGCGGCCTCGTGGGCTCCTACGACATTCCGATTTTACCTGACTTCAATCGCTCTTTGCCCACGAGATAATACATGCTCGCGGCTTTCTCTCCTTCTCTCCGAACCTCCTTCCCTACTCTTTTACTTCGCAAACTTTATTTTTTTAGATTGCAATATCGTGCCATTTTTCATTGTAATTTTTAATTAATTAAATTAATTTTTTTATTAAATTTAATTTATTGGATTATTATTAATAAAAATCTAATATTAAAATCCGAAATAATTAATAAATATTTGATATATTAATATAAATATAATTTCCCAAACAAAAAACAATATCTCGATTTCAAATAAAAGACAAGCCCTCTCTTTCGTAACTCCAATCACGTATGGACGGGTAGGTAGCTCGTACGAGCGTTTAAGAGAGTAACGACATAGCCTAGAGGATATTATCCAGTGCCACTGCGAAACGGGGATACCTGGTGGAGTACCTACGTCTCGCGAGTACTCGCCGCGTGTAAACAGAATCTGGACTTGGTCGTGGGCAAACATTACTCAACTGCAGTTGCGACCGACCGACCAAAGAGCCACCAACGTTCGTTCAGAAAACCAGGAGCACTCAAGCCCTCGAAAGTTCATGAAAAAAACGTTCAATTTCAGAAAGAAAATGAAAATTAATTTTAAATGTCTTAATTAACTAATAATAATAATAAAAATAATTAATGATAATGATTGATGATGATAATAACAAATAATTATTATAATTGATTATGATAATAATAATTAATGAAAATAATTAACGATGATAATAATTAATGATAATAATAATAATAACAATTAATTAATGATGCAATTATCATTTTGATTAATCACCAATAACATTTAGAATTTCCCTAGCAAGCTCCATCCCCCCAATGGACTCTTTATACATTTTTTTTACTTTAGAGTTAATTTGGGTTGGGTTTGTTTGGCTAAGTACGATTCATCGTTTTTTTTAATTGTGCTCCACCCGTTAGATCGAGAGGATAAAAAAAAGTGGCCGAATGATTTCTAGTGGTGGTGACGACCTCGATAAAAGTTTCCCGTACGTACATAAATGACACACGAGAACGATTTTAGTCTGAGAAAGGGGTCAAAGTTCCTCGAGGATAGTTGAACCGTCGTAGCTCCCCCGGGAGGTACGGTGCACAACGTGTGGCCCCCGAGATGAACACCCGGGTGCATCCTTCATCGTACGTTATGTATAGCACTACGTTCTGCCTTTTCCTGTACTCAAATGTATATACGTGTATTTATACGTTCTAAAGCCCCCACGTGAACCAGGACGACGATGACGAAGATGACACGCGATTGTCCCGGGGCTATCCTACGACTTCGTGATCACGAATACCTTCGTCTCGTAAGGGAGAAAAAAAGGGGGGGGATCGGAAACGACGGAAAGTTCAATTTGCAGTATCGCGTGGTAACACGATTTGTTTTCCCGTTTTTTTTAATGGAAGCATCGTAGTCGATATTTCCGATCGAAAATCGGTAAATTTTTCAGCGAGCTCGAAAATAGAATCATTTTATTTATACAGTTTAATAATTGATTTTTTGTTAAAAATCGTCAATTGTTTAGAAAATATGTTTCGAAAACGTTTTGAATTTTTTTTTATATGACTGTAAAAAGGAAACAATTTTTTAGCTATTTTTTACTTAAACAATAAGTTAATTATCTTTGCATACGATTTTCTGAAGTTTCAGGTTTACAATTAGGGTTAATAATTTTTTGTTAATTTAATGAAAGTTATAAAATGATATTTTATTAAGTTATATTATTAAATCAACGTTTGTTCAGCGTTGTTTCACCTCGAGTTCCCCAACCTCTCGGTTGGAGCTCGCTTTTATTTATACCCGCTGTCGGTTCACCAATTATTCTTTCTTTTTTTTTTTCCTGGATACACATATTACGCGTTGGATCGAGGAGCATTAGGAGAGCGTTGAGTTATGAGCTTTCTAAATATCAACGGTTACATTATCCCCCATAAAAGTAGTATAATTGTGCAAATAAATTTGTCACACTCGTAGGATTATTCGTTAACTAGGGAAAAATAGCGAATGCCATGAGGATTTTACAAATGATTTTCAGGGTTGAAATATATGATCGTAGAGGGTAAAGGTCGAGGAATTCACTCCCTCTCGTAATACCTGTATCGAGGGGGGTCAATCGAATACGTGTGTATAACATTAGCCTCGATTGAACCACGACACCTAAACCTACGTGAGACTGGCCTCACTTGGAGTTAAATGCAAATATATATATATATATAGAGAGAGAGAGAGAGAAAGGACAAACCGTCTTCGCTTTAATGGAGGTTATAGGACGTTTCAGTGTTTACTCTCTCGAAGACAGAAGTGGGGGAATTTATCTCGCGATCAGCTTTGACCATTTGTACGTCTAACAGGACTTTCTAGTTCGCTAGCCAAAAGGACGATCCCCGCCCATCGTACTGGCTAATATCTGCCTTCATCCTCACCTGTTATCAAAAAACCCAATGGATTTGATCGACCAAACGAAAAGCCAATATTTTACATTTCTTGATGGCAACACCATTTGAGATGATCCAGATACTGATTGATGAAGGAATTTTGGTTTTTTATGTAGGTTTGCTTGGGTTTGTTTTGTGATTGGAACTGGAAGAAAGATCTTAAGGATTTAATTTTTGTTTAAAACGAATTCAATTTTTTTTCCAGCGAATTCTGGAAAGTTAAGATTGTTTGGGTTTCTTTGGTTGATTGAAATTGGAAGTAAGGTCTCAAGGATTTAATTTTTCTTTAAAACGAATTAAATTAATTTTTTTTCCATTGATGGAATTCTCGAAAGCTAAGTTTCGTATTAGGCTTGTGTCATCAGCTCAGGTAGGCAATTTCCGTATTTGTTGTCCAGGAAAATATACGCGGTAGAGAAGTCTAACGTTGGAACGCGTTTAGAGACCCGATACTTCGAAATTCTCAGTAGGGAAACAAGTGAACGAGTGACTTTCTACCAAGAGTCGCAGCGATGCAACTTTTATGCGCGCGCGCACACATTTCGCGGGGTGTCCACGCAAGCACGAGATCGAGCGTACGTTGCGCGACCGAGATTGAGAGACTCGCACCGGTCGACCTTGCGGGAAAATAGATTTATACCGAGTCGAACCTGCCAGGTAATCGCTCCATCCTACTTTTTCATCATCATTTTTTCTTTTTTTTTCAACTCTCGTCACCGATCTACCGATTATTTCTGACGATCGGCCGATCGCGAAAACATCAGGAATCAGTACGACATAATTCATTCAATTTACAAAAGAGGACTCAGAAGAAATAAAAAATTGGAATAATTAATAAAATTGCCTAATTGCCAGTCTTTCATTAATTAAAATCCAGTTGGAATTTTTTATCAATGAAATCTTAATTGCCAGTTTTTTATTAATAAAAATCCAATTGGAATTTTTTAATTAATAAAATCTTAATTGATTTATCTTTTATTAATAAAATTCCAATTGGAATTTTTTAATCAATAAAATTTTAATTGCTTAATCTTTTATTAATAAAAACCCAATTGGAATTTTTTTATCAATAAAATCCTAATCTCCAATCTTTCATTAATAAAAATCCAGTTGAAAGTTTTCATTCTATAAAATCCTATCGCAAGTCGATCAATTAATACAAAATCGTGTTACGAGTAATTAATAAAACTGAAGGCACATCGTATCGTGAAACGTTGATAGGGATCAATTTTCAACGGAGGATTAGAACGAGGCGCGTGGTTAACTATCCATACGAGAGGCACTCAAGCACACACTTGATCTTTGAATTGCCAAACAAATTGAACGTCTATCCGTCGAATGCAATGATCCGTGTGATGTATAATGCATCGGGAGGCATCGGTTGGAAGTTTCGCACGCGGGCCATAGCCCGAGGGGAGCCTTGGATTCCTGGGACCTAACGTGGTCTGCTACTGTAACGTTGCGACAAAAAGAGAACGAGAGAGAAACACGAGATTCGCTGTGCTTGCACTTTTGCGTTTAGAATTAAAAAAAAATTTAAAAAAAAACAACGACGTCAGCATTGCACTCTCTCTCCCTCTTCGAATCCCGTTTAATATATACAATCCCTGATATAAATCCTCGAGATAATTGCGCAATATATTTCTCGATGGAAATTGAGAAAAAGCACCAGCAAAAAATGACAAAAAAACGTCAATACTGAGAATTGGATCTAGTCATTGATTTTTCATCGATCTATGTTCAATTGAATCCAAACCTGAAGCAATTCGTAATCATTTAGAACAGGGAGGAAAAAAATATTCAGTCGTTTGATTATTGCAAAAATTCAAGAGAATTTTGATGACGTCCATCATCGGAATGGACCATTAGAAAAGTGTTTCAAAGTCGATGGAAAATTGTAGGAAAAATCGTAGTGATACTTCAAGTACAGGCCTTACGTAATACCGGATAATTGAACGTGACGGGTTATCGGCGTGTATCGCGTGACACCGAGGCTGACTATCGCTCGTTACTAATTTCTTTTTTCATCAAGTATAATTATTAAGAACGTGAAAGGATCGTGGAAACTTTAAGCCAGACTATACCCAATGTCTTCAGCGAGTCGAGCAAAGCGAATTCTCCAGCAACTCGAGCTTCCTTGAAATATAATACCTCCGTAGACATTCTCACACTTCTTCAAAACACTCTTACACAGAGAAAAGAACTTCGAAAAAAAATAAAGATCTTGGATGGAAAATCACGCGAGAGAGTGCACACGAAAGCCGGAAGTTCTTTCCCAGGAGACACACAAATCGAAAACCATGAAAAGTTGTATCTTCCACACTGAAATAATCAGAAGAGCCAGTTTGTCTTAAAACCTGACGTTCAGGGGGTAGATCGATGAACTTGAGAGATTAATTAGTCGCTAATTGGCTTAAGGTGGTGCGATGAGTTGAGCAGTCGTTTTTTCTTCTCTATCTCTTTCTTGGTGGTATTATTAGCTCGAACGAGGCGAGTATTACATTTGCCAATAATACAGGCAGTTCGTGTGGGAGATTTCCAAAGCTCTCGAGATCTCGAGTTTGCTAAATGCACAAACCAAGGAGAGATGGAATAACTTGTGTGAATTGGTGGCGCTTCGTGAAAACTTATGTTTGCCTCGTGCAATCACGTTTCGCCTTGGAAACCGTGCCGAGATTCGATCGTACGTTTCCACGACGTGTGCCGTATATTTCGGCCATTTACAGAAACTTCCAGTGATAAAACGATCGAATTTATTATCAAGATTCCTAGATCGTGATCTTATCCGCGTTATTTGTAACGGAGCACCAGGAAATGATCTTTTATTCGTTTGAGACTTCGAGTGGGAAGAATAGGTGAGAGTGATAGTCAGAGTGATACGCAATAGTCAATAGTTCGCAGGTTTTTCCTACTTTCCCTGTGCCCTCGTGGAAAATAAAAAAACCTAAAAGTAACCATCGTTTAAAACCGTCCGCACGAGCCAGTAGTCTTCTCAGCTCGGCCAAAGCCGTTGAAACACGACAGACTGTCGGATCTTGGTGTAAAGACACCAAGACTCCAGGATATCGTCGGTTAACGAGTCTCGGAGGAACAGGAAGAAGCGACCAACGGAACGTTCCAACCAGCCCGTACTCTTTACGACGGGGTGATAATTGGCTCATTAGGAGAGCGAGAAAGGATACTCGCAACACCAATTCTTCCATATTGATTTTTACGATCTTTTTTTTTCACGATTTTGCGTCAGAGGTGCATAAAGGGAAATCCTAAAATTTGGTCCAAAATTCACTTAAGAAAAAAATCTCGTAAAAATATACTGAAAAAAATTAGATAAATATTTAATAATGCTTTGGTTGACTAATTCTTCGGAATGAGCATCTGAAATTTTCACATCTCGTATTTACGCTGGTACGAGGCTAACAGAAGAGCCCCGGTCACCCGATATTCTCGAGCGACTTGATTTTTCTCTCTCTCTTCTCCCATGGCTTCCGCTTTAATGAGCGTGCGCGAGCGTGAGAAAGGATGCACAGAAAGACAGGGCAACGATGACGTCGCGTCAACGACGATCCGCGTCGAATAAACGAAGATGAAGATAAATTAAAAATAGAGGGAACTTTCGTTGAAGATTTTGCCAAAAAGTCGTTATTAATTTTTGTTTGGGTTCGATAATTCCAATATTAGAAAAATAACGAATTTCTTGAGATATCCAATGAATACAAAAATCCTGATGTAAATGGAGAACTCAACGAGCGGAATAAAAATGACGTGATTGCTCTTGAAATTGCAGCGGAGAATCGTCGGAATTCTTCGAGTTTATTTTTGTCGGCGAGATGCAGTCACGCGCGTGTTGCGCGTGGTGAATTTTATTGATAAAGAGCGCGGTGCATCGAGCGTGAAAAGTGTCGTTGTACGTGATCCTCGGTTGTAAGCCGGTAGAAAAGCAGTATCTCTCGTTCCCGACTCCGTCGAACCTTTCGGAGCCTCGAGAGTTCCTCGCTAATACCGATGCAAACGACCCAGAACACTCATTATCGAGTCCTGCCACAGGCTTCGATACCGCTCGTTCAGGAAGCTCGAGGTTCGCGCACACACGCGTGCCCCGATCAGTCTCCGAGAGTCCGTTTCCTTCTCGTCGCCTCCGGCACTTTTGTCTACCGCAAATACGTCATACTCTCGACCTCGACGAACTTCCGATCGATTATTTTTTTCATACGACAAACATATTATTATTATTAAATGTTTTTTAAATATTTAATTACAAATGTATGATTTTTACATTTTTTCCTATATCTATAGTATATAACGTTACCACTTGCCAAATTTCATAGTTCTAGGTCAACCAAAAATACCCTAGATATTTCCATTCCTTTGCGAGTTGAAATATACGTTTTTGGCACCGTAAAAAAAGACCGTATCTTTTTTTACGTTAACTTAGTTTGTTTGGGTTACTTAACTTAGAAGTTTACAGAGTTTTCAGGGACTATAGACCTGAATATATGCCTTTAATTTCAACTCGATATCTCCACGTGTTTCGGAGACAAAGTGTTTTGTTGAAAATGATCCTATAAGAGTTCAATTTTTTCCTTTTGAGTTATTGAACCCTAAAATCGATTGAGGGATCTTGTTAGGTCCAGAGATCCGGGGATCAACGATAACGGAGCAATAAAGTGTTGATAAGAATGCTTGGTTACGTAGGAGGCAACCGGTATCCCCCAGAAGGGTTCGATATTCTATGGGAAGAGATTGCAACGCTCCGATGATAAATTAAATATAATTAGTATCCGTTGAGACAACCCGAGCGATAAAGTAGTCCAGAATAATGGCTTAATTACAGAATAGACCAAGAGGTGGTTCAAGAGTCAGTTTCAAAGTCGTATAGTACCGAAAGAGCATAGGTTGGCCTCGGGATTCTTCGAGACGCGAATATGCATAAAGCGGGACGTTAGAAGAGAGTTTCAGGTGTGCCGGCTACCAGGGGGGACGTTGGTAAGGCTGTGCGTGTCCGAGGGGAGCGGTGGCGAGTCGCGGGGGTCGTTGATCCTCTCGACAGGTTCGCCAGTGGCATTCGCACGAATCCATTCATGCCGCTGTCTTCCGATGTCGTTCCCGTCTTCGCTGATCAGGCAACCGTTTCCGCACGCGATTCGACCGATTCCATCATTTCCTGAGTGGTTTTATTTAGCCCATTTCTTGGCTGGTTTTTAACCTCCTTTTTTTCTCGATTATAATTCTTTTTTTTTTTCGTATTTTTTATTTTTTATTTTTGTTTGGGTTTGATATGGATCATGGAAAATCGATATTTTGCCCTATGCTTGATCAGCTCAGTGTACTTTATCATCGTTTCAATCGCTGTGCACAATCCCCTCGTTAACTCCGTGTTTATCATTCTCGATATCAATATATATCGATATCCGAGTTACATATCCCTCGAAATCTATCAATCGTCGATTCAACGTGCGTGTCGGTCCACTCCCGATACATTTCGCGCGTGCTAGACCGTAAAACGTACGTATCACGATGGAAAAGAAACGAGGAGAGAAAGGTAAAAGATAGATAGAGAGAAATATCTGTGCACCAACGAACGCCGAGCGCATTTGTCACGGCTTCCCAAGCTTTGCTCGATGCTGGTGTTAAACGCCCGGGCTGCTTCGAATTCCTGAATCTCAATCGAGCGCTTTCGATTTAACGAGAATAAAAAGAGCAGTGGGGAATTCGTAATATAACAACTCCCACGCTTGGTACTCTCCTGGTAGGAGAGAGACTCACTATACCCGTCTCGTTACTCCGTAACTCTTCGCATCGTTGGATACGTGCGTGCCCGAGGAATCCAGTAATCCGCATTGGCTCGCCACGAGCGAAATACACTCGTCGTGAAACTTTCCAACTCTCTCATTCTGATCCTTTTTATTGCTCGTCAACACTTTTGACATTACACATGACCTTGAACCAAAATTCATTAATCAAACCATCACGAAATCATTTTTCTTTCAGTTTCCAGTAGTTTTCTTGACGAATAAAAAAACAGTAAAATCAAGTAAAGTAAAGTAAAAAAAACCAAACAAAGAGTCACGAAATAATATCACTTCTTTTGGTTTTCGCTAGTTTTCTTGACAAATGGAAAAATAGTAAAATCAGATAAAGAATTGAATAAGTGACGTTCGTAGATAGGGATCTTCCAAGTGTACGATGTAAAAAACAATAGCGGATAAAACTAGCCGGGATCGGAATACGGGCCGTTGAACTCACCTGGGTTATGGAGACACCGGATAAGCTGAAGGTTTTATTGAAACATCGATTCACCGAGTATGAGGGCTGAAATAAGACGAGAGGACTTTACGAGCTGTTCTCGGTTGGTAGTGTGATTCTCACCACTTTGGTATCCAACGTACTCGATACAATTGCGTTGATCGCGAGAGATCCCGGGATAGTCAAAGATTTTAATTGGCATTCGCTAATTGGTTGAACGATACGAGATCTTGCGTAAGTCTTCGACGTTGCCTGGGCAAATATCGATGTTCCTTCATTCGCGAAACGTCAAAAGAATCGGTAAAGTTTTTCAATCAAGCTTGATTTCAAGCGTCGCGAAAAGATATTTCCATATTTGCATATAGGTACGAAAGTAACGGGATTACAAATTTCATCGTCAGCGCAGACGTCCCGTGTGCCTTCGGAATCACCGGTGACAAACAAAAAAACAGCTATGGAGGGACTTACCAAATAAAACAGGATGAAAAAAAAAGTTGTCCGGCGTAACTAGTTGTGACATAACTGGACGTAACACGGTAGTGTCGTGTTCCAACGTGGAGTGTGCCTTCATGCGTGCAGCTGAGATTGCCGCGACCCACCAATGATCCCAGTTGTAAGAACATCTCTGTCTCCATCTCAGGCAGCCTGTGAGAGCCACTGTGTGCGTGTGTGCAATGGATGATACCGAGAGTAGCCATTCGTGATGAATCTACGATTCGAATGCACGGGGTCACAACTTCCGCGCTTCTAACTGATCCTTTCCATTTGAACAAATTCATTTTTCTCATTTGATAAAGAAAGAACTATCTGGAATTGCAAAGTTGAGTTTCGTATCTCTAAGTTCATTAGGCCGTTGGGGTTTTATCAGCATTTAGGTTTAGGGCTGGTAAACATCATTAGTTTTTCGAAAGGACCCAAAAAAAGTCATCCCATTTGACGAAAGCGACAAATGCAACAATAGAGCTTCAGTATCAGGTTTCCTCCTTCATATTTCGTTAAACGGTTGTCAGGTGGGAGTTGGAGGAGAAGCTGTGCGCAACCAGAAACATAACGAGATAGTCGGATCGAGGAATACGATGAAATATTTACCGAGGAGTAAACGAGAGCTGAGAGACCGCGTGGGCAGCAACGGAAACCTTAACATTTTTTTCTGTCTTTCTCTTTCTCGATCTGCCTATCATTTAGCGAGCCTGTAAACACCGCGGGGTGGGACCGAACGTAAACGTTGAACCGGAGGTTCGGTGATCTGTATTGGGTCTTGTCGTCACAATGTTTCACGATCGCACGTAAACAGTTAGAATATGCTCCCATAGAGTCGGCTTCTGACACCTCTGTTCTAGCCTGGGAACTCGAACTCTTAGCTGGCTCGACAACACACGCCTCCGTTTGATGGTAACTTGAGAATAGGGTCGATCAGGGATAACGCGAAATTGCAAAGGTGATCCGACAGGATCCCGTCACGAGAAATTGCTCCATCATCAGCCAGAAGACTCATTGTCTGACTTCCGGATAATGCATTTCATTCATTGATGTAGATTGGCACGAAACTTCGAGACTCATCGAACCGGATATCGCTGAACGAACGAAATCTACTTTATTGTCGATCAATCTGATATTAGTCGAGAAACTAACCTAAACAATCAAATTGGTTTCTATTTAAAATAAATGTTTCTCAAATTGTTTTAATTCTCATCTAAAGTAACACATAATACAACAGTATATGTAATCGATCACGTAACAGTTTTTTAATCATGATATTAGAGTCAAGCTTAATGTAACAATGTCACGATGATTGTTACGTAATACAAAAGGATCAAGTGGGACTGTTGTCATTGAAGGCACAATTGGAGTTTGAGTATGCGTCTTGGTGTGTACGAATAGGCAGACGAACGTAAAGGAAGAACGCGACAGCGATAAGTCCTCGGTTCATTCGACACCTCGAACGTGCCGCAGCCTCGGTCTCTCGGCTGTATTACGGATACATACGCTAATACGTAAACCCCACACTATTCCTGAATCTTTAACTAACCGCACGAGGTCGTACCGGGCATATCGAGATGCTGCTAACCACCCACACCTACCTATGTAATATCGTCGAGATAAGTCCGTACGTAATTCCCGATCCAGATGGAAACACGAAACTCACTGAATCTCAAGACGTATCATACATTGCGCACTGAACCCAACACTGATACAGGCATATATCTCGATAAACAACATACGGAGTACCGATCCAATTCTTCTTTTTTTTTTGTCGTCGTTCATTTATCGCATGATTAAATCGAGAACGATTGATTTTCCGGCGAAATGTGGGTTAATAGAGAAGTAAAAGGGATTGAGCGTGGGAAAATTTTAATCGTGAGCTCGGATGGTAAGTCGTTTTACTTTTCAGGTTTTTCGTATTGCAGAACTTTGACACAGTACAGAATCGATTCGTCCGTGGGTTCGAGGGCGACTGGAAAAATTTTGTGAAAATCCGAAGTGCCGTTTATGAAATATTAACGTATTTAGTAGCCTGTTCTGCAATACCGACATCAAAGTTTCGTCGTTACTTGCCCGAAATCTACAAACTTTGATGGGACTGCTCTTTTTTTTTCGTTTCGGTGATTTCAGAGAAGCTCAAAAAGTAGGAAGTTCCGGCCGAAAGTATTTCTCGAACATCGAGCGTTGGAGGCTTGTCGGGTAGGGCAATTATCTTGCGCATTATTATCGACGACATCGTTCGAGAATCGGGCCTGTAACAGTTTTGTTGGATGCACGTATACATAACGCGAGGTTGGACACACGCAGGAGCCACACGCGGTTTACCCGGATTGCTCCCTTTGATGCTGAAACGCGAACGAGAGAGCCGTGTTACCTATAGACCCAATTCCGTCTTCGAAAAAGGAGGCCTCTTCCGAGAACACCAACACACGTGTCTTTGCGCATATCTCTTCCTCGGTAACTCCGACACGAGCGAATCCGTGCGATTGCCGGAGATACGAGTGCGTGCAGCAGAATTTGGGCCAATGTTGATCAACCCCGAGGTGCTTACGGTTCGATAATGAAAATTTGTTTTTTTTTTTTGCAAATCGTTAAAAATTTCCTGTTTGGGTTAACATCCAATTATCCGAATTTCGATGTCTAGACGATATTCTTTCCAGAACATTTTTTAAAACTTTTAGCCCAACTTCCGGTCTGAATTTCCAAAACTTTCTCATCCCAATTTCTGGTCACGTGACGTAACATTGATGAGAAATTTGTAGATTAGAATGATTATTCGGCAGATGTCCGAAACGAATCAATCACGTTTCACGATGTTTTAATTGACGTTTCGTTTATATTCGAGTTCGTCTCGACCCCCATTGACGAAGTTTCGTCGATGTTGGAACGTCGTGAATCCGGTCAAGATAAGAGGTTGTCGGTTGCCCTCGTCATCAGCATTTTCCCTCTCTCTCTCTCTTCGGCTCTCTCTCGTCTTCGAGGATTCGTGTGTGTTCCGGGCGAGAGAAGAGTGACGGTAGGTTAACGGTCGCACGTGCCCCGAGCGATTCTCGACGAGCTCTAGCAACCTGAGGTCCCAGATTGCAAATAACGCGGACCAACAAGTTCGCGGTCTCGCGTTTCGAATTCCGACGGGCACGTGCGTCTCGTGAGGTCCTCGATCGTCTTCGCCGTTTTTTCGCCGGTTGAATTTCTCGAATGTTCACGAGCGATCGAAAGCGATTCGCGTTTTTCTGTTTTTTTTTTCTGATTGATTCGTGATTCTATTGGCTATCGATTGCACAGTCAAACTAGTGGTTCAGAAACTAGGGTCGAGAGGTCGATCAACTTGGAAATCGAGGGCGTTACCAGTATTTAGTCTACGAAACTCGTAAAACCCTTTCTCGGTTTCTCCCCTCGTTTGAGTACCACCAAGCTCGCAAAATGCAACTGGACGCCATTAGGCACGAAAGAAACAGTATTTGAATTTTTCTACGTTTCCTGTAGCCCAGAATCAGCAATGTCTAATTTTGTTTCTTCGATTTGAATGCTTGCTGATGTCATTTTTAAAAGTAGTCTTTTACAGCCAATGACAATTGGCAAGACGACAAAAAATCAGCTAAAAAATGATTCGAAGTGATCGCCATGTGGGTTGAGCTAGAGTCCAAAGACTAGTGATTGAAAGACTCCAAAGAGGGTATAAGAGAGGGAGAGAAGATCTGGAGGCATAAAACATAGCTCAATTGCCGTTTAGCCTGTCACAAGGCGTATTAACGAAAGAAACGAAGAAATGAAATAAAGAAGTCTGGAAATGAAGGAAGAGGTATAAGAGTGGGCACTCTCGAACGAGACGAATGCTTCAGTCCGGCCCTTTTTGCCTTGGGGTCGTACAGCACTCGAGCAAATGTTTTGCCAATGCGCTTATAAATACATACCTCTCTCGTGCTATTGTTTCTAACAACGAGAGTAATGACGCTCGTACACGAGCTTTGTCCTGTTATACCTCGTTCGTTACAACTCTCAAACTTAATTTGTGGCGTACACTACGTGCCACACGTTGGATACCAACGATATAAATTACCGGCCACTTGGAAAAATTATAATTACACACCGACTTTTCCGCCCGCAAAAACTCAGAGCGCATTATTTCCGATAATCCTACTGGTATGACATCGCTCTTGGAAAACAGTTCAACCACGAATAACACCAGAATTACTAGGGAATTATTTTTCATTTTTTTCTTTTGAGAAACGATCAGCTCGAGCGATTTTTTCGGGCAAAAACAAAAATTTAGGTTAAACCATCGAGAGGAAAAAAATCGAGTTCAATTCTATAATTTCTATTTACTTGCAGGAATATTTGATAAATTGAAAAAGTGCAAACCCAAACGAACGATTAATGATAATTAATTTAATTGGTTAATTCATTGAATTAATGAAATAATTAATTACAGATTATTCGATTAAAAAATCTAATTACCGATTAATGATTGTATAAAACTGTAATTATTAGTTAAAAAGATTAATTGAATAATTAATTATTAGCGAAGATTAGTTAACGAGAGATAATTATTATTTTTAATTATTCGTCGTTACTTTGGCACGGTTCGCAAAAATTGTCGGCCATTAAAAAAAGTCGTCGATCGAAAGATATCTCAGAGGTCGCATTTTTTTTACAAAAGCAAATTTACGAGTATTTTATATCCCGAAAATGCAAATAGCGAAAAGGTAATCTTGAGCGGCTTGGCTAAAATCCAGAAGAGCCACGAATCCAGTTTCTTTCTTTTCCTGCGACTAGGAAGAATCTACGTGACCGGGAGACGAGTTTTTATGGTTATTATACTTCGGGGAATGGTGTATCAAGGACGTAACAAGACGTTGAACATCTCGAGAAATTTGGAGACGTCGCCAGGCCCGAGGCTAAAAATCGTGGCTAAACTCTTCGGACTTAATCCTCGAACGATACACGTGTCGAGGATCGTCCGCGCGCGAAGATTCCTGTCGCCCAAAATCGTTATACGAAACAAGTAAAAAAAAAATTCACTGGTGACCAGTAGGATTAGAGAAAAGCTGGATGAGAAATTCGAAACGTTGAAACTTCACATTCGCTTTTTGAACTGATATCTTATCACTAAATATTGATTAAATAATTTAAAATATTTAAAATATTTTAAAAAATCATTCGAAAAATTACTCAAACGAAACATTAACGCGGACGAGGAAACGTCGAAGCTAAAACGGTGATCCAAATTAGCCCCGAGTACCACGGCGGGATCAATTCGATTTCCAAGATCAGGAGTGGCTGATAAGGGTAAATATATCGATGCAGCGCGCCAAGTGCGAGTCCACGCTTTCACCCAATTACATGGGATTTGAACGAGCATCGGGATCTCGTAACGATTCGATTCGATCGACGGTCCTTCAGACCTTGGGATCGCGCAAAGGGGTCGCCTGACCCAAACGCGACCCAAAAAAATTTATTTTAAAAAATCATTAAATTGCTAAATTATTTATACTTTAATCTCAATAAATAAAATTTTCAATCATCAATTTAATAATCAATAAATTGTTAAATATTATAATAAATACTTAAGTAATTAATTTAATAATCCATTAGTTGTTTTATTCGTCGTAAATTCGATTATTTCTAACCGATTTTTTCAAAAAAGCCATTTTCGAAAAAAATGTGACTGATTAGAAGAAAAATGATGAAAATTCGAGAAAGATAAATTCCAGTCGATGACAGAACGATCAGCTCGTCTTTCGCTCATTTCCATCGTCCACCTAGTCCCTTCTCGTGTACAGCCTCAACGATTTTTTTTCCCCGATCCGATGCACTCTCAAAGATTCTCCCGATACGCACAAGACTCTCTTTCTCTCTCCCTGTCTCTCTCTTTTTCTCGAGGACCGGTGCAGACTGCATTCCGCGAGTTTTGCCCGCCTCTCCTCGTGCATACGTTTGGAATTCGCTCGTGCTCCGGCGATGGCGCACACGGTTCCCTGGACTGAACCGAATGACGAGGGAATATTGGTCAACCGCTTATGTACGATCTACGATTACCTTTTTCAACGTTTATCCCCTTAATCCTAGATTTTTTTTTCATTTAATATTCTCCTTATAAAAAATCGAAAATTCCATTTAAGCTTAGTTTAAAAATTTGTCAAAAAAATAAATTAAACTTTGTACACAATTCTTTATTTTATTTTTGAGTGAAGTCTGACGTTTGAGAAATAGTCGTTCAACTTCGTTCGGTTCGATGTGAAAAAAAATAAAGCGTAGAAAGAAGAGGAACAAAAAAATTGGTCTTTATATGGACACTCGTAGAAGTGTGCGCGCACATCCGCGTCATCGATCCTCGTTTGCTTTCGCTCTTCGATCTTAATCGAGTTTCCGCGGATGCCCCATCGAAGTTTCTCTATCAGGAAAGCAAACGAGGAGCACTCCGGTGGAAAGTACCATTTTACCAAGTGGTTTAGGATATTAGCTCAAGATTAACGCTTAACCGGATGAAAGGATACGACCAAACGTATCTACCTTTATATATATATATATATATATATATATATATATATATATATATATATATATAAGAG